>SMDT01000121.1:0-209324 GCA_005392925.1 Aquilaria sinensis
CGCAGAACGTCAAGGCGCTGAGATGCCTCCTCGGGTGCCCAAAGGCAGAGAGGCCACCAAAACGATCAAATTTGATTACCAAAAGTGTTGGGCCATCCGAGCATGACAATGCTAGGTATAATAACCTCGCACGAAAGACGGAAAGATCTTACAAAGAAGAATCTTGCAACCAAAGAAGTCCTGAAAATCCTTATGAAGCGGTAGAAAGTGCGAAGACGTTCCGGACGGTATTTCCTGATTAAGGAAAAACTGCACAGGCAAAGGTACGCAATACCGTTATTAAGATATATCGGTAAAAAGGGCACAGGATAATTCGTTCAAAAGGTGTGAAAGTGGCCAGAAACACGCCAGCGCCCAAAGACTGCCTTCGGAGTAGATAACCTCGGAAAGATTACACCGAGCCACTCCAAACAACACCCGAAGATGTGAAGTTCTGCGTGTTAGCAGAGGACTACTTCACTGAGTGGGATGAGGAAGGACCCCTAGCGACCATGCCGATAAAAGATACAAAAGCTCATCTGGAAGAACATAATATGCTGATTTGGCATACCGACGGTGATACTGGCCAGTAATGATTTCCAGTCTATGGACAAAGGATTTCAAGAAATTGTCACCAACTTTGGAATAAAAAGGCACTGCAGCCCACTAGCTTAGCCTCCGAGCAACAGACAAGTAGAGTTGCCAAAAGAGCTATAAAAGAAGGACTATAAGGGATGCAAAGGGAAAGTGGCTAGGAGAACTTCCTATTGTACTAAGGAGTTGTCACTTATCTCCAGTACAAAAGCCACTATCTAGTTGAAGTAGTTCGGCCATCATACAGATGTTTGAAGAAAAAGGAAATGACCTCAGGTTGAGAACTAACCTTGACCTAGTTGTCAAAGACTGAGAAATGGCCGAGCTCGAAAGAAGGCCTTTTCGGCAAAAGGTGGCCATAAGTGCAAACTTGCATGATAGGCCAAAAGGAATAAGGAAAAGGAGACCTCGCCTCCAAAAGGCCGAATTAGAACCCCGAAAACCATCTTGTGGGGTACTTTGGCCAAACAGGAAAGGGCCTTCTTTGGTCCTAAATGAGGTCCGAATGGGAGCATACAAGCTTGGCAACACCGAAGACGGAAAACTGAAAAGTACAAGGCACTCGGGCGCCTTAAAGAAATTTTGTACTTAGAATATTTAGACAAGAAATGGTGCAAGCCAGAAATTTGTCTAAGAGCAGAAAGTTTTCCCCTATATGAGAATGTTTGTCGAACAAAGTTGAAGCATGGACTCCCGAAAGTCTCCTGTTCCTTTTGAAGTTAGTTGGGTTATATGCCCAAAAGAGGTCAAGTCTACCAAACACGGCCGGCAAGGGCAGCCTAAAATTTGCCTAAAGGAAGTTTGCTAACTACGAAAGTTCGCCCAAAGGAAGGCCGACGAAACGAGCAAAGAAGTACCAAAGTCCCTTGACCGAAAGTGGTCGGGACAACTGGGAAACAAAAATTGCTCAAAAAGACTTAACAAAAATTATGAAGGAAAATTCATTGAAGAACGTCTTGGTACAAAGAGAAGATTACAAGAAGAAAAGTACAAAGAAAAAGAGGAAGGCAAAGGTCCTAAAATATCTAAGAGACCCCGGCGTCATGGGAAGCGTCGGCTTTTGAGCCTTTCGCCGCCGCCTTCGGTGCAGGAGGAGGAAACGGCAGGTTAAGGAACTCGACTCTTGACCACATCCACCGAGGCCCCTCGGGAATATCCATGGCAGCCAAGAAGGAAAGATCAAGGTCTGGATACTTCTTCAGAAACTGATGACGAGCTAGGCAGAAGCCGTCCTGAAAAGCAACCTTGGTCGCCTGGATGGCTTTGTCTCTTTCAACGTCTAACTCGTCTGCCTCATTCTGAAGATCCGAAACCTCTTTCCGAAGGTTGGAAATCTCCTTCTTTAGCTCCTCGGTTTTCTTCTTCTTCTTCAGCGAGTCGACCTTGGCTTGGAGTTCAACATTGTCAGCCTTTGCCTTCGCCAGGAGGGCAGACTCCCCTTCTTTTTCCTTTTGAAGGGTCTCATTGGCCGAAGTCAGGTTGACTAATTTATCGCCAAGGTCGAACATCTTCTTGGAAAAATCCTTCAAGAGCTCCTCTTGGCCCTTCAAGAATTCCTCCCGAAGATTGGCAATCTTCTCCTTGCATATTTGGCTCAACTTGGTGTTTGTCAGCACCGAGTTGGCACAAAAGACTTTGGCCTTCTCCAATTTGTCTTCGGCCCAGGCTCGAACCGAAGACTGCTTTGCTGCCCAAGCTCGGAGGTATCCACTATACCCCAAAAGCTGCAAAAAAGAAAGGTACTTAGTGAAATTTGCGCAAGAAAAGCCAAAACACTTAGACAAAAAAGTGGGGAGGAAAAGTGAAGAGCCTGAAGAATTACCTGAGCAGCATGCTCGGAAACTTTTGCCGCAAGGGCATCCTCGGAGGCACACTCCTCGGCGACTGCCTTGAAGGATGCCTGAGTAAGCACACCCCTCGCCATTTGGGGAGCCATCTCCCGGCAATCCTCGGAGAACAGATTCATGTCCTCCGTGAAAGACCAGAACGGTTCCCTTGGAACTTTGTCTTTTGGGACGTGGGAATCCCGAAGAGCCCGCCTTCAGGCGTGCTCAATCTTCCAAGCCAGGGGCGCCAAGTCCTCTGCAAAAAAGAAACAAGCATACGTCTCATCAGGCAAAAAGTCCCTTGATTATGAAAGACCACAAGATCTCAAGTAAAAAGGGGGATAAGAGGCAAACCTGGCGCGACTTCGGCACAGTCGTCATCAGAGTCCCGAGCCTCCTCCACGTCGGCAGGAACATATTTGCCTTTGCCCTTTTGGCATTTCTCCAACTCTTCGGCAGAAGGGCTCTCTGCCAAAGAGCCCACAAGATCTGCCGACGTGGAAGGACTCAGAAGAGTAGGAAGGGCAATCAACCCGGCAAGGACCTCGGCGTAGTTTTAGGCTCGGCAAAAGTTGCAACCTTGGTGTAAGTTGCAATGACATCGCCAGCCTTAGTGGAAGTAGCAATGACATCGCCGACCTCCGAAACGTCCTCCGAGGGGGGAAGAAAGGTGTCCTTCTTTGCCTTCTTGACCGAAGACGGTCCGCTCCCAGAAGTCTTGCGCCTCTTCTTTGTTTGTTCTCCCTTCTCGGCCTGACCAAGGAAGAGAGACTTGTAGTAGGCGGCAGACTCGTCGCCCATCTCTGAAAAAGAGGGAAAACATCAGTGTGAGTCCACAGGCACTTATGCTGAAAAACTTTGAAAGAAACTTACTTTCAAAAAAGGCTTCGTAAGTGAGCTCGCTCCGAATGAGCTTCACCAGCCAAGAGTCCTTCCCCTCGGTAGTAGGAGCTGGCATGCCGAGATCCGTCTTGTGCTCCATAACCACCCCCAATTCCCGAAGGACATCCTTGGTCATGAGTTTCCACATGATCAGGAAAGGGTAAAGAGAGCGTGGAGGGACCTCGGCATCCCAGTCGGCGACAGCATGGACTCGTCTGTCAAAGTCCCCAAACCTCGCCGCCAACTCGGGAGTTAGTAGCTTCCTGGGATCCATGACATCCGTCTCCAGCTCTCCCCGAGCCCACTTAGTCAGGACATGCGACCAGGCCTCCACCACATTCAGGAAGAAGAACTTCCTTTGCCATCCTCACCAGCTATCCTTGGTAGCGAAGGTGAACATAAATTTCTTGCTCCCAGATCCCCGAGGTAACATGAAAAAACAGCCACCCTTTGGAACCGGATAGAGCTTGTAATACTGCATGAATAGGATGAAATGGGGTTCTACCTCGAAGATCCCACACATGCAGAGAAAGGCATTAAAATAGCAGTACGAGTTGGGAGGAAGCTGATTCACAGCTATGCCATGAAATTGGCAAAAGTTGCAAATCATCTTCGCAGGGGGAAACTGAAGTCCGGCCTTCAGTTGGGCTCAGAAAACGGTAACCTCGTCACCCCGGTTCATAAAGCTAAATTGACCAAGGCGGGGTAACCTCGTAGTGGCGTACGAGGGAAAGAAAAATTTGGTTCTCCATTTCTCTAGTTTTTCAGGAGTGGAGCAACAAGGATGAGACAGAAGAGGTTGCCAGCTCTCAGGAATGGGCATGGTTGACCAAAAATGACTTCAGGAAGCTAAAAGAAAAGCAGAAACCGAAGGAACTCTAGAAGTCAGAACCCACCAAAAGTCTTGCCGAAGTCGGGGTTTAAGGACGCCGTCGCGAAAAGTTGCCGGAAATCGCTCCGCCGCTAAAGCTGCCGCAAAAAAGAGCAAAAGGCACAGAAGTAGACGAGAGCAAAGTGAGAGCAAAGAAAAACACAAATGAAGAATATGACGAGATGAGGCTTTTATAAATCGAGGAAGGGCAGCCAAAAGGGTGTCATAAATGCTGCACGAAGGCAAAATGTCGCCATAATTACCTTTCGCGCGTGAAAAGGCTTGCCCATCCCAGCAAATGCCTGCCACATGTCACCCGTCACGAGAAACTAGGACGCATTTTCTGACATCCAGAAAACCCGGGCACATTGCTCGAGACTGGCATGACTAGTTTCAAGACACGACGGTCCACTAGCCTATGGCGGGAAAAATAAAAAAGTTGGGTATCTCGAGAACACCAAAGGATGGATAGATGACATCTGTCCGAACAAGGCTTATCACCTAGGTGGCGAGGTGCTTCCCCAACCGACGTCATACTCCGAGTGTAAATCCATAAGGTTCGGGGTTCAAGGCTTCGTGCCGCCCTGTTCGACCGAAATGGACATACTACCATGTGGGCCTCCGGGAATCCACGGGGTCGTCCTGTCAAAACTGCCAATTAGGCAATAGACGGACACCAAAAGGACTACTTGCCGAAGTCTTCACTTCGACCTTTCCAAGGGGGCATGTGATAGCCGAAGTGCTATCGCCCTGACCACCTACCGACCACGGGAAGGAGGGGGCCAAACACCTGAGGCATATGACCTCGGAAAGGACTCCGGAGTGAAGGAAGTTATACACCTGAGGCACACGACCTCGGTAGCTCACCAATTCCAACTTCGGGAGCCAGCGTAGCGCCTCATTCGGGACGGCGACCGAACCAGCTTCGGGGGAGAAAGACTAACCACCTTCTGCGGGAGAAAGCCCCCCGAAGACGGGGACGCCGAAGTTTCAGTCTGACTCCGGGAAAAGGCCCCTCACCCCGAAGTGAGACATCAACCAAAGGGACCTCGGTTGTACGGCAAGTGCCATCAAGGAATCTCTGACACTCCACTCGCATACGTCTCCGACACATCGCCTCTAGACATGCTCTGACACGCCGTTGCAGTATAACATCCTGTCACGTCGGGCTACACCTACCACGGCTCGCGGTCCGAGGAACCAACAGGCGACTAGGGGCCCCCGCGCCAAAAAATACGAACACCATCCGTCCATACACGTGCCATAATCTGAAGGGATCACTCCTTCCCTTATATACCAGGGAAATGGTCACAGACAAGGGGCTCCTTCAGGGAGAGAAAAAGAGGACAGAGAGGCCGGAAAATAGAGGACGCTCTCCTCCCTCCGCCTGAATACTCTCCCTTTAGCCCTAAGAAAGACACGCCAGGCAAGAGCTTTTGATGCTTATTACTATGTCCCCTTCTCTCTAAAAGCACTGACTTGGGCGTCGGAGGTTCCCCCCTAGAAAGCCACCCCGGGGGCCTTCTAACCCCTATTTTCTGAGTGTTTCAGCCAGGTCTCCCTGAAGAATCTCCCATTTGGGCTCTCCCCCATGCCAAAGGTCCTTCCTGTCATCACCCTGTCACGGGACCAAGAAGCTGTCGGCCATCACTTAAGGTGATCCCCCAGGACACCAGTCTTCCTTCCGGACTAGCCTGCACCTCCAGGACCCCTTGCTGCCCTCACCACTGCACACAGTGGAGATGCTGGCTCCGCCCAATCGGACCCGCATCACCAAGCTTGCTAGGGCAAGAGTTAAACTCTTGTAAGAAGGACTAAATTGAGGATGGGTTCCCTGCCATAGAACCCATACTAGTGGCCATTAGTCAAGACCTCATAATGTTTTGAGCTCACATTAAGATATGTATATATGTTATATATGCTGGGTCCTAAAGTTTATTTTGTAGGTATTTAATTCCTTACTGAGAATTTATGATTCTCATTCCCTTAAGTATCACATTGTGCAGATACTAGTAGTGTGAAGCCTAACACCCACTAAAGGATTGTTAAGCAAGGTTTTGGTGTAGGTATTTAAAATACCATGAATCTTTAATGATTTTAAGTTATTGGTTAGTAATATTATTGTACTCACTAAGCTATTTAAAATAGCATTGACAGATACAGGTAAAGTGCACAATGAGAAGTTGGACCTCTCATTTCTGGAGCTTCTGTGCTTAGGTGGGAGTTATTTTGATAGTCTCATACTTTGTACATATTGGGTACTTAGGTACCAAGGAAACGCCTTTAGTTTGACTAGTGTGTATGGACTTACTTAGTGTATATATCTGTATATGCACTATGGTTGCTTATGGATATACATAAGTTAAGTGTTATGTGTACATAAGTTAATGCTTGCAGTTTAAATAAACATGTTTATATGACTTTGGTATGTGTTTCAAGTGTTTTATGAATCTGATGAAGACTATTTTGAAAATTTTTATTTATTACTTTTATTAGTTCTCTCCAAATGCCGAAGTTAAGCATGCATGAATTCATGTCACATGATAATAAACTAGTATGAAGTTCTAAACAATGCAAGTATTAGCTTAGCCATTTGCATCTAAGATCAAGAATACTAAATCCTGATTATCTTAAGATCCTAGGAACACCCTATATCAGGGTAAGTAAGAAGGTTTCCTCACAGATAATCTTCTTACTTTAAGCACTTTAGTTTAGTCTTCCTTAGCAACCCGTGCATTTATTTAGCTTATCATCTTAGAGTTTACTAAGTAGTTAATGAGGTCATTCATCTTTGTTCTTTACTTTTCATTCACACATTCACTCAATTAGCTTTAAGTCTTGCGTGCTTCATTCATTCTCTTTTCCTTAATAGTTTAGGTGGCTTGAGTAGCTAAGATTCAATTTCTTGGTAGGATCACACTATCCCTTGAGATGATACCCTTATTCGCCTTTGCACACGATGGAATTGTACACTTGTAAGTGATTAGGGGTTAAAAATTACAAACTCTTGTTTTTACAACAAAGTTTTTGGTGTTGTTGCTGGGCATGTGATTTGATTTTATCATGGATATCAAGTTGTTGGTTACTCTTGCCTACTTGTTCTTTTTTTTTTTTTGTATTTAGTTGTTTTTTTCTTTTTCTTTGTAGGTTCTTCTAGTGCATGACCCGAAGCTCTTGCTCTCATTTGGTACTGCTTGATCTAGAGATTGACAGGAGCTTAAGGGAACTTTGTTTGAGAAGCAAGGTTGTTGTGGAGGAACAAGGCTCTAGTGCTTCACATTCTGTCAACATGAAGGAAAATTTAGGAGACAACATGAGGAATTTGGGAAGGGAAGGAAATGCAAATCCTATAATTTTTAATGGTGAAGATGAGGTTATGGATAATGGACATGGAGGAGGTAATGGCAATGGTGCAAGGAAAAGGGGTAGACTGGTACTCGACTATTTTAGACCTCAAAGGGTAGAGGATCAAGACAACATGATTAGGCTGGTGCCACTTCGAGGTCGAGCTTTCATGATTCTTAGCCTTATTTTTCAACTAGTTGGGGCACATCCTTTTGGAAGAGCCATTGATGAAGACCTGGACAACCACATTAAGAGGTTCTTTTGCTTGTGCAACACATTTGACTTGGAGGGCGTGAGTGAGGATGCAAAAAGAATGAGACTTTTTCCCTTTTCTCTTATGGATGAAGCTAGGAAGTGGTTTGAGAATTTGGAGGCTACCTCAATCGACACATGGCAAGATTTATATGTTGCTTTCATTCGGAGGTTCTTCCCTTCTCAAAAAGCATTTGAGCTTAAGAACAAGTTATTGGCTGTTCAACAAATGAATAGGAGTCACTAGCGGAGGCATTGGTGCACTTTAAAATGATGGTGAAAAGGGTTCTAACATAAGATATTAATCAAGCTCATCAACTCTACCTCTTCTACAATGGGTTGAACTTAAATGCTTGTTTGCAAATTGATGCCGCCACTGGTGGCTTCTTACTATTGAAGGATTTGGAGGAGTGCTTTGAATTGCTAAACAATATGGCTAAAAGCCTTGAGCTTAGTGGAAAAAGTGCTCCAAAAAAAGGGAATGGTTTGTACAAGGTTGATAAGGACACCTCCCTCAAAGTACAACTTTCGGTACTCACTAGTATGGAATCCAAATTGGCCAAGAATCAAGATAGGATGAAGGTGCAACATGCTATGGCTAGTAAGGATGTGGAAGAATTGGAAGATGTGAATTTTTTGGGTTATCAAAATCCTTATCCACTAAAGCAAGGAGGGGGAAACTTCTTCCCAAGAAACCATCAACATGAAGGGTTTAATTAGTCAAACATGAAACCACAAAAGGAGACTTTACATGAATCAGATGCCTCTTTAAAGGACTTTATGAAAGGAATGATAGGAGAGTTCATACATGAAGTAAAGGGAATGGCTAGTGGTTAAAACAAAAATATTAATGCATTGGAAGAGGAGACGAAGACAATGCAAGCTAATACTTAAGCGTCAATTAAGAATTTGTAGACACAAGTTGGCTAACTAGCTACTTTCATGAGGCAAATCCAAAAGGGGAAGTTTATACCTAACAATATAGTTATCAATCCAAGGGAGTCTTGTCAAGCTATAAATTTAAGAAGCGGAAAGAATGTAGTAACTCAACCCAAGGAGCCACCTACCCAAGAAGATTTTCCTCTTCAAGGACCCACCCTCCCAGAAAAAGTTGAAGATGTTCGAGTTGTGCCACCAAGTGGTAAGGAATCTCATTCAAAGGATGAGGGAAGACATGTGCCCACTCAAGAAGAAGTATTGAAGCACACTCTTACTCTTCCATATCCTCAACGGTTCAAGCCCAAGAAAGAAGAGACTTAATTCAAAAATTTCCTTGAAATATTCAAAAAGCTGGAGATCAATATTCCTTTCTTAGAAGCATTAAACTAAATGCCATCATATGCTAAGTTTCTCAAGGAGTTAATCACTAAAAAGAGGAAGTTCCTTAACAATGAGCTCATTTTGGTGATGGAGGAACGAAGCACCATCATTCAAAGAAAGATGCCTAAAAAATTCAAAGACCAGAGGAGCTTTACTATTCCTTTGGATTTGGGTCTTTTCATTGTGACAAGGCATTATGTGATCTTGGAGCTAGCTTTCACTTAATGCCATTGTCTATTTATAGGAGCCTTGGCCTTGGAGAAGTGAAGCCTTCGTCGATTTGTTTCTAATTGGTGGATAAATCCCTCACATTTCCAAAAAGAGTGCTGGAAAATGTTTTTGTTAGAGTTGGCAAATTTATTTTCTCGGTGGATTTTGTGGTTTTGGATATTTGATGACCGAAGTGTGGCCACACTAGTTACCTAAGGACTTCGGGAAAGAAGGAAGCCAGACACCTGAGGAATACCACCTCGGCAGAACGCCGGTACCTACCTCGGGAAACAACTGACCATCTTCCTCGCGAGGGCGACCGAACTAATCTCGGAAACAGGTGATGCCCCGAGGTACCAGCCTGACTCCGGGAAAGGCCCCCACTACGAAGACGGACTTTGACCTAGGGGACCTCAGAGGCACAGCAGAAGTCATCTAAGAGTCTCTGACACTTCGCCCGTACGCCCTGTACAGGCGCTCTCACATGAGCTCTGACAAAGTGACACGCCCCCCGTCTTGTCATGTCGGGGTATGATTGTTGCAGCTCATGGCTCGAGGAGCCTGCAGGCGGCCAAGGAATCCCACGCCTAGCAGTACAAGCAACATCCAACCATACACGTGCCACAATCTTAAAGGCTCGTTTCCTCCTTTAAATACGCCAGGCACATGGCCACAAAGGAGGACGCTCCGGCTCCGGCTGGAAGAGAATAGGACAGAGAGAGGCCGGAAAACGTTGGGCACTCTCTCCTCTCCGCCTAAATACTCTCCCTCAGGCCCGCAGAAAGACACGCCAGGTACACACCTCTTGTACTTATTACGGTGTTTCCCACTGAAAAAAGGCACTGACTTGGGCGTCGGAGGCTCCTCCCTGGAAAAAGATTCCGAGGACCTCCTAACCGTTGTCTTCTGAGTGTTCCAGCCAGGCATCCCTGGAGGATCTTTGTTTCGGGCCCTTTACCACGCCGTTGGAGCTTCACGTCACCTCCTCGCCACGGGACCAAGGAGCTACTGGCCCTCACTTGAGGCGATCCACCCAGAGCGCCAATTTTTCTCCTGGACCCCTTGCTGCCTTCATCACCGCACACAGCGTAGATGCCGGTTCCGCACAACCAGACGGCATCAATATTAAAGAAGACTGAAACATGCCAATCATTCTTGGGAGACCCTTATTGCTACTAGGAAGGCCATTATTAATGTGGAAAAAGGTAACCTTACTTTGAAAGCTAATGATAAGGAGATTAATTTCAATCTTGCTAAAGCTATAAAGTTTATTGATGATGAGATTTCTGAGTGTTTTATGGTGGATCTGGTTGATTCTTGCATTAGAGAGATAAGGGATTCTTTGTTCATGGAGGAGTCACTTAGGAAGGCATTCATTTGTGAGAGTCCATTTGAGGAGTTTCATGAAGTGATAAGTGTTTGGGAGTCCATTGATGTTTATGGTAAGACACAAGCTCAAAGGGAAGTGTTAATCAACTTGTGTCTTGTGAGACCAAGGAAGAGCCCAAATTAGAATTGAAGCCATTGCCTAAAGATCTCAAGTATGTCTACCTTGGTCTTAGAGAATCCTTCTCGGTGATTATTTTTTCTTCATTAACGACTTTGTAAGAGGAGAAATTGATAAGTGTGTTGAAGGAGCAAAAAAGTGCAATTGCTTGGTTAATCTTTGACATAAAAGGTATAAGCCCTAACACTTGCATGCACAAGATATTGATCGAGGATGAATACAATCCATTAATCCATGCTCAAAGAAGGTTAAATCTTAAAATGAAGGAGGTAGTTAAGGAAGATATCTTAAAGCTTCTCAAAGCCGGTATTATCTACTGTTGGGTTTCGGGAGCCAAACAGCGTAGCGGAATTTAACCGAAACCCTCCAGGATCCAAGTTGATAGCCAAACGCTATCGCCTCTATCTGGCCGAAATCCCTGCCACAAGAATGGTCAGAAGAAGCTGGCGCTACCCGAGAAAATGTGTGATCATGCACCTCGGGAAATAGCCGAAGAGCTCCGAGCCCGGCACGCCAGGAAAGCCCGAGGACACTACTCGCCCCCCCAAGGTTGTGAACAGATCGCCTTCGGAAAAGCGGCACCAAACATAGCGAGCCGAACATGATATCCCCGAAGGCGGAACTCCCTGAAACTGGGAACCCCCGAACTGAGGGCTTGTTTCCCGAAGAGGCTCTGTCCGTACCTAAGGACGACCTCACCCAAGGACCTCGGGAGTACGGCAGGAGCATTTATGGAAGCATTTAAGGAAGCCTCTGACACATCCATTCACAGACGCCACAATCCGCCTCAAAAGGCGCACTGCCACGCTGACGCCATCAGAATCACATCATGGCCCGTCTCAGCACATGGCTCAAGGCAACCTGCTACCAGCTATCTGTCTCCTACGCCCAGAAATTCAGGAACATCCGACCGAACACGTGTCGCGATCTGAACGGGCTAGGCGCTCCTATAAATACCAGGAATTAATACTTGGCAGGAGGCTGGTTGGCAAAACACTGCTCCCACACTCTGAGAAAATTACCAGGCGAGACTCCTCAGCCCTTTGTGCTATTTTCTCTGCCTTTCTCTCAGCCACCACTGACTTGGGCGTCGGAGGCTCCCCCCTGGAAAAACACTCCGGGGGCCTCCTAACCCTTTGTTTCTGAGCTTTCAGGCACTCTCCTTTGGGCGATCCAATCCACCAGGCGTTCTTCCTCCCAGAAGTCTCTTCTCCAGTCACCATGACTCTGAACGATGAGGCCCCTGGCCATCACAAGTAAAACGGGGTAAACTGGGTGTTCGAAAATTTCATACCTAATTTTCGGTTGAGATCTCTCACTCTGGAGAGTGGAATCACAAAACCTGAATAGTTGACGTGTTCAGGCTCTTTATGGTATCCACACGAGCCTCTCAGGATCACCACGCTTCCACCACATCCCGGCAGATGCGTTTCTCTTGCGCTCGCAGTGCTAGCTTGCGTCCTCCAAGGAATAGCAAGAGAAAAGTGCAGCTGTCCTTTTGGGAGACTAGGGCAAGGAGACCTGTGAATTTCTCACTTAAAAGTTGTATTTATAGTGAGACTCAACTTCCAGGCCTAATGGGTTTCAAAACCCTAATCCAATTAGGATTTAATTTCGGGCTTAATAATGGCTCAACTCCTTGGCCCATTATTAATACGAAATTAAAGTGAAACCATAACCCAAATAATTAGCCCATGCACTCTAATGATCCAAATAGCTCTATGTGTGCAACCCAATAGGCTTTTGCCATGTTGGCAATGATCATAAATCATATTTATGATCATAAGCAATGAGCGGTGTCTAGCAACACATCATTGCTACCCAAGTGACAAGATTGTCGGTGAATCGACTAAACCTTTATGATCATCACCGATATATGTCATTGTCCCTTTGTCCAAGATATCAAGACTAAGCACGAGACATGGAATGTGTCACTCTCGTATAGCCCAATCTTTGGTTTCTTGATTACTGAGTAGACCAACTTAAACTGATGACTTTGATATCGTATATCAACTCATCGGAGCATGGCCATGCATTTTCTAAGTCTCACTCTATCAAGGGGCCGGAAGATATCACTCTTGTTACATAGGAGGGACAAATCCCATCTTGATCATACAAATCCCTCCGCATGATATGTGACATACCCAATGACCTCCTTCAAGTTCACTCAGTTACGAGCAACAAAGGAAAGTATCAAAGTATGTGACTCACATGTAGGGAACCTTGATGATCTTAGGTCGAAGGACTACATATACCATGATCACTATGAGAATCACTTATGACACTCATATAACGATCCATGAAGTGTTCTCATGGTGGGTCGGTCCAGTACACAAGTTCTCCAACTTGTACCCATATGTAGACTACATATCTCATATTAGTCTCCACATATGCTAGTCATTATGTATTATTGCAACCCGCTCCACAATAATACTAGACTAGGGACATTTAAGAATATCATTATTCTAGGGTTACAATTATGTTTATTACGTTACGCAGAAACAAAAAAACAAACAAAATTGCTGGATTAATGCCTAAATAAAATATCATGACTCAATGTGCAAAAATACAATCATCTCATGATTGGCTTTTTGGGCACAACACTAACAATCTACCCCATTTTGATTTCTCAATGGGTTAGTCCGGTGCAAGTGGTGTGTAAGAAGGGTAGAACTGCCATTGTGGGCAATGAGAATGAGTGGATTTCTACAAGACTGGTGACCAGGTGGAGGGTTTGCTTTGATTACCGAAAGCTCAACGAGGCCACCTGGAAATATTATTTCCCTTTACCATTCATTGTTCAAATCTTGGATCAGTTGGCTGGCAGTTCCTATTGTTGTTTCTTGGATGGGTACTCCAGGTACAATCAAGTTACAATAGCCCCAGAGGATCAAGAGAATACAACCTTCACTAGTCCTTGGGGTACATATGCCTTTTGGAGGATGCCTTTCAGTCTTTGCAATGCACTGACAACCTTTTAATGATGTATGATAGCCATCTTTACGAACATGGTAAAAATGCAATGAGGTATTTATGGATGACTTTTCGGTCTTTGGTGATTCTTTTAATGCATGTTTAGATAATCTAGCTCTTGTTTTGAAAAGATGTCAAAAAACCATTTTGGCTTTGAATTTGGAAAAATTCCATTTTATGGTTAACTTCGGCATAGTGCTTGGTCACAAATTTTCTTGTGAAGGTATGGAGGTGGATTATGCAAAAATTGTTGCTATTGAAAAATTGCCACCACCCACCAATGTCAAGGGGTTAAAAGTTTCATAGGCAATGTTGGGTTATATCGGAGATTTATTAAGGATTTTTTCGAAATTACAAAGCCATTTTGCAATTTGCTTGAGAAGGATGCTCCATTTATCTTTGATGAGCAGTGTATTGAGGCTTTTGATATTTTGAAGGAGAAGTTGGTTGAGGCTCCTGTAGTAGTAGCACCAAATTGGGATGAGCCATTTGAAATCATGTGTTATGCTAATGATTTCATTGTTGGGATGGTTTTGGGACAAAGAAGAGAGAAAATCTTTCGAGTGATACTATGCTAGCAAAACATTGGATGGAGCTCAACAAAATTATACTACTACGGAAAAGGAGTTGCTAGCAGTAGTGTTTTCGGAGGACAAGTTTTGCCCTTATATTATGGGATCTAAAGTGGTGGTGCACACCAATCATGCAGCCATCAAGTACCTCTTCACAAAAAAAGATACTAAGCCAAGATTAGTTTGGTGGATTTTTCTCCTTCAAGAGTTTGATCTTGAAATTAAAGGCAAGAAGTGTAGTGAAAATTTGGCGGTGAATCATTTGTCTCGACTTAAAGTTCATGTGCCATCTTTGGGGAGCCAAATCCAAGAACATTTCCCAGACGAAAGCCTATTCAATGTGGAGGATAAATTGCCATGGTATGCTGATTATGTGAATTACCTAGCTTGTGGAGTCTTACCTCTAAACTTGTCCTACCAAGAAAAGAAGAAGTTTGAAGCCGATGTGAAGCATTACATTTGGGATGACCGATACTTATTTTAGAGGTGCGCCGACCAAGTAGTGAGGAGATGTGTCACATTTGAGGAAGCTAAAAAAATCTAGCATCATTGTCATGCGTCATCTTGTGGCGGTCATTTTGGAGCAACCAAGATGACAAACAAGGTTCTTCAAATCGGGCACTATTGGCCAACCCTCTTCAAGGATTCTTATACATTTGTGCTTACTTATGATAGATGTCTAAGATTGGGGAACATTTCTAGGGGAGATGAAATGCCTTTGTAAAATATTCATGAGGTAGAAGTGTTTGATATTTGGGGCATTGACTTTATGGGACCCTTCCCTTGGATTTCATTATATCTTATTTCTAGTGGATTATGTCTCTAAATGGGTTGAGGCAATCCCAACATCTTCTTGTGATGCTCCGATTATGGTGAAGTTCTTGCAAAGGAATATTTTTTCAATATTTAGTGTGCCTAGGCCAATCATTAGTGATGAAGGAACCCACTTCATGAACAAGGTGGTGGCACAAACACTTGCTAAGTATGGCATGAGGCACAAGGTCACTCTTGCTTACCAACCTCAAACCAATGGTCAAGCAGAGATCTCTAATTAGGAGGTGAAGAAAATCTTGGAGAAAACCGTCAATGTCAACAAAATGATTAGGTTTCGAAGTTAGATAATGCTTTGTGGGCATATCAGACGATATACAAAACCCCTATTGGCATGTCTCCATTTTGGCTCTTATATGGAAAGGCTTGCCATTTTCCAGTTGAACCTGAGCACAAGTCCTTTTGGGCTTTTAAAACGTTGAATTATGACTTGAAGGGTGCTCAATAGAAAAGGTTATTAGACTTGGATGAGCTTAAGCAGCTTCATTTGTAGGCTTACGAGAGCTTAAGGATTTATAAGGAAAAGACCAAGTTATGGCATGACAAATAACTTAGATGAAAGACTCTCGAGCCAAGCAACAAGTTCTTATACTTAATTGAAGATTGAAGCTTTCCTATGGAAAGTTGAGATCTAAGTGGTCTGGTCCTTTCGAGGTGGTCAAGGTAATGCCCTATGGAGTGGTGGAGCTCAAAGGCCAAGATAGATCAACATTTCAAGTAAACGGATATGGAGTGAAGGCTTATTATGGCAATGAGCTCCATCACATTGGCCAATTAATTTTGGCCGATCCTTCTTCTTGAAGTGTGTTCAAAGGCACTTAGCCAAAGGTGTAAAATCAAGTGCTAGTCGGGAGGCAACCCAATTTCCATTTTCTTTTCTTTTCATGAGTACTTTGATTTGTGTGTCTTTCTTGTGACTTTATGTTTATCTTGAGTTTTTTGCATCCTTGTGTAGGTTTGGAAGAGCCAAAAGTGGAAGAAAGGATGAGATGGAATGTGCAAGACCAACATTGGGGGAATGTAAATTTTGTGCAAGGTCCAAGTAAGTTTAGAAATTTAGGGGTTAAATTGCCAAAAATTAAAATTTGAAGAAGTTTTCATGCCTAGTAGTGACGCGTCGCCAAGTGAGCCAAAAAATTCTAGAGCATCAATAACTTTGACAACGCATCGCCAATGACGCTGCCCAGTGGCAATGCATCGCTAGAAAAGCAAAAAAAGACTAGAGCACTCATAACGTTAGTGACGCGCTGCCAACAACGACCCCAGTAGTGATGCATCGCCGATACTCGTTTCAGCATTTTTTAATCCTTTTCTTTTCACCTCCCTTCACTTTTAATGTCATCCCTAACCCCAAAACCTCTCAAGTTTCAAACCCTAGCCTTTCCGTGAACCTCATGGTTAGATTTTCTTGTTGATTTCTTCTCAAATCCGAAGCAAGTGATTCTCTACCTTCTTCTCTTACTTCTTCATGGTTTATTGTGCAAAATCATGTCTATCTGTGGGTTGAGGTGAATTTGTTTGTTGGGTTGTGGGGTAGTGAAATTCTTGCTTTGTTTTGATTTTTCTTGAATATATGTATGTTTGGGAGGTGTTTTGATGCTTAGGTTATGGATTTGACATGAGAATCATGGTTTGAAAATTCCCCACCAAGGTAGCCACGAAATTTTCATGGCAAATTCTTGATGATGCTTGTTCTTATTGATTTATTGATTCCAAGAGCTTTATTCAATATATTTAGGAATGGGTGTGGCAAGAATTCGTGTTAATTTAATCTATATTCGTTGAATTTGGTTCTTGAACTTTTCCAAAAAAGTGCTATTCAAGTCTTGCCATAGGTACTTTGAATGATAATGTGGCTTCATGTGCTTCTTGGTTGCTTCAATTCTTAGGTTGGGTTGCATCTTGGTATTGCATATTACCAGTTTATATCTGATGCCTGGCAGTATCCTCGTTGTGTGACATGCTGGCCTGAAGGGGACACTTCCAATGAGAAGATATTTGCGAGACTTTGAAGAAGGTGGGTTCGGAGCTCCCCAGAGTGTGTTTCCGGGGGAGGAGTCTCTGACACCCAAGTCAGCATACGAGAGAGCAGTGCTTAAGAGTAGAGAGTAGGAAAGAGAAAGAGTCCCATTCTTCTTACCAATGAGCCTCCCAAGTATTTATAGGAGCATGGGAGAGGCCGTTTTGCACCACTAGCCCAGATCATGACACCTGTTCAGCCAGATGTGGTTCGTACCTTTGGAGACAGGTATCTCCAGCTGGCTGTAGGTAGTTCTGGCCAGAGGCTAAGGCATGTGAAGGGCTTCTTTGTCAAAGGTTCCTCAACAATATTTGTCGCTTCTCCATGAGACCCCGTCGGCAATATAAGACCCTTTTAGCTAGGGATTTCCCCCGAGGGCTACTGGAAAAGGCCTTTCGGATAGGCTGACCATCTTCGGATGACATTTTCCTCTGCTGAGGATGGTGAACCTATATTCCCGAGGTAGGTAGTCTGCCACTCTGAGGATGGCGACGAGCCTTTTTCCTGAAGTTGGTTGTATGTACTACCGAGGGTGGTGGAGAGGTTCACCCCAAAGTTGGTGTTACGAATCCACCAAGGGTGGTGTTAAGTTCTACATAAGGAGAAGGTTTTTATGGGTGATAGGCCTTCGGCTATCACATGCCGCCCTTCAGAGTACCAAAGCGGTGTCTTCGATACTAATAACCTGGGAGCATATTTACTAGAGTCCTTCCTTTCTATCGAGGTCGTCCCTTTGGGGCGGGCATATCTTTGGTTCAAGCTGCTTCTTTTTGCCGAAGTAGTATCTTCGGCATTAAATAGGGCTCTTTAAGCATCTCTTTGGTTCAAGATGCTTCTTTTTGCTAAAGTAGTATCTTTGGCCAGGTAGTCATGTCACTTCGGTTCAGGCTTATACGGGCATGCTAATGTCAAAAACGGTGCCCTTGTTTATCGTGTCATGTGACATGTGTCATCAGGCTATTGGTGAACAGTCGCATCCGTTACATCGGTTACATCCCTTCGCTTGTGAAGGGTCATTATGGTGATGTTTCGCCTGCGTCCCTTAATATATATAAACCCTCTTACTTTCAGAGTTTCCTCACTTCTTCTACCTTCATTCTTCTTGCTCTCAAATTTGGTCTTACTTTCCAACTTTTCTTGCGGCGGCGTTTAGCGGAGGAGCGATTTCTGTTAGTTTTCTTACAGCAACTTTCATATGTTAGCATCTCTGAAGTCGGTTCCTTCTTTAATACCTGTATTCTTTTTTTCGCTACCGAAGGTAAGGTTCTTCATTTCTGAACAAGTCTTCTTCCCAAGCCGAAGTTAATTCAGTTCTTGAGAGTTGGCTTCCTCTTAACTATCATCTGAGCTACGTCACTTCGAAGAAACTGAAGCAGTGGTTAGCCATATTTTTTCTTCCTTCCTACTCCATTACTAGGTTCCTTAGTCCCGGTATTCCTAACTATGCTCCTCAAAGAAACAAGATCACTATCTTCAGGGCACAACTAAAGGCAGGACTTTTGTATCCTCCACCGAAGATGGTTTGTGACTTTTGCCAATTTCATGGCATAACCGTTAACCAACTTCCCCCGAACTCCTACTCCTACTTTAATGCCTTTCTTTGTATGTGCGGAGTCTTCAAAATAGAGCCCCACTTCATTTTTTTCATGCAATACTACAAACTTTCACCCCACTCCGAAGGGCGGGTTCTACTTCTTGCTCCCTTAGGGATCCGGGAGCAAAAAATTCACCTTCACCTTCAAAACAAAAGACAGTTGGCAAGGGTGGTAAAAGAAGTACTTTTTTCTAAAGGTGGACGAGTAGTGGAAAGACATGCCAAGCAAATGGGCTTCGGGGACCCTTGATATCAACGTGATGGAACTGTCGAAGCTACTTACCCTCGAACTTGAGTCTCAGTTCGAGGAATTCGGCACCCGTATTCGGGAGATAGTTGACTAGTCGGAAAAGGCTTCTTCATATCCACTATACCTGTTCCCAATCAGATGGAATTTTATGACCGAAGAGGTACTTCAGGAACTTGGCATCATCAAAGAACATGTTACTAACTTAGACATGTCAAAACTAGCAGTGGATAGGAAGAAGTCCTGGCTTGTCAAGCTTCTTCGAAATGAACTCTCCTATTCAGCACTTGTAAAGAGTAAGCTTATGTTCAGCTTGTTGTTTGGGATTTTTTTGTACTTACATTGATGTTTTTCTCCTTGCAGAGATGGGCGACAGGTCAATAGTGTTTTACAAGAGCCCGTTCCTTGGCCAGGCTGAGAAAGGGGAATAGCAGAAAAAGAAAGCACCCAAGAGGAAGAAGGTGCCAATTGGACCATCTTTGGCTCCGAAGTCAAAGAAAACAAAGGAGGACACCCTTCCTCCTCCCCCCGAAGACCAAGTTGAGGTGCTTGAGCAAATGCTTGTGTGTGCTGACCCGCTCTCAGAGCCAGCCATCTACTCAACCCCTCTAAGTCCTAATGCTGCTGTCGAGACATTGGGGACTTCGTTGAAGGAGATTTCAGCCAAAAAGGCCTAAAAGAGACGAAGAAGGAATGACAAGGATATTCCTATTGAAGTGCTAGATGTCAGCGAGTCTGACGGAGAGGGCGCCGAACTTCCACCAAGTTTGTCTCTTAGCCATTCATATATGAGTTTCAAATTTTTTGGTATTTTAGACCTTGTAGATGAATGGTGAAGAGATAATGTTATAACGGAACTTTGATGTGACTTTGTAGAGGATAGGGCCCAGTCAGTATGGATGACGGAAAACCTTCGGTGGAGGACCATTCGGGACTCTAAGATCCCGATGGACAAGGTACCCTTTCTAGACCTTTACCGAGGACATGGACCTGTTCTTCAAAGAATGTCAGAAGATGGTCCCTCATATGGAAATGGGCATCATGACCAATGCTACCATCTAAACTCTAACCGAGGAGTGCCCGAATGAGGAGACCCTCGCAGCTTGGGTGATCGAGCACATTGCTCAGGTAATCGGTTGTACTTAGAAAAATTTTGATTTGTTAAAGTCTTCAAATTTGTTGTGGCTTACATCAGATATTTTCCACTTGTAGCTACTGGCATATGGTGGCTACTTTCTGGCGTGGGCAGCCAAGCAGTCTTCCATTCAAAGCTAGTTAGAGGAGAACTTGGCTAAGGCCAAGGAATTATTTGCAAGCTTGTGTGTGAAATACGGTGAGCTCAACAAGATTGCGAGGGACGACCTAGCCAAGCTTCGCTAGAAAGTGCTGGTGAGTTAGAGGGGGCTAGTCGAGGAGTTCACCTCCAAAAGTTTTGACCTAAGTGCGAAGGTCGTGGAGCTGTCTTCGAAGGGTGAGGCCCTTCAGAAGGGAAAGGAAGATGTTGTTGCCATTCTTATGAAGGCATTGAGGATCAATGCCAACTTTTTCACTGTGATTGAGCAGCTGAAGAACGAAAAGAAGAAGAAGAAGAAGGCAGAGAAAGAAGTTGAGGCCTTGAAGAAGGAGCTGGAGGACTTGAAGGCTGAAAAGGCTAAGTCAGATGAGGCAACCAAGTCCTCATTTCAAGATGGCTTCTGCCTCACCCATCATCAAGTCTTCTCCCGATATCCTGACCTAGACCTCTCTTTCCTGCGAGCGCTTGATATCCCTGAAGAACCATCTTCAGTGTGGTCAAGGATTGAGTTTCTCAACCTTCCTGCTCTTCTTCAATCGGCTGTCGATGCTGGCAAAGATGAAGATGACAATGTCGAGGGTGTTGATCTCGTGGATGCTGATATCGTAGATGGGCAAGACAACCAATAGGCCTCTCTCTATTTTTTTTGTATTCTGCACTTTATTCTTCAATGAAACTTTTATTCTTTCTCAAAATTTTGGCCAAGTCCATAATGGGTATGAATTTTGGTATTATTTCAACCTTCGACGTTCAACCATCTTCGACTAATTCACTATATTTGGTAGTATAAGGCTCGGCATCTTCGGTCATGTACTATCCTTAACAAATTCCACCAAGGATTCTCAACCTTAGCCTTTTTCGAAGATAACGTCCAATTATCTTTGGTTAGTTACGGATATAGGTCTAAGTGTTTTAGAAACAAAATTGACCATACTCGGTTAACCATATTTGGAATGAACCATATTCGGAAAATTTTGGCCAAAAAAACTTAAGTACTTTCGGCATCAACCATATTCAGTCAACCTCCTTCGGCCAGAGTCTTATACTATGTCATTCAAGCGCCTTCAGAAGCAACCATGTTCGGTTAATCTCCTTCGGTAAAATTTGCACAATATTGCTTATGCACTTTTAGAAACAACCATATTTGGTTAATTTCTCTAAATTTCTACGTGTAAAATTTTTCAAAGAGTCAAAATGCCATATGTTTTTAACTCTTCTCCTTCGGCATTTGCAAGCTTGTAGACTCCTGGCCAAACTTCCTTGGGTACCAAATATGGTCCTTCCCAATTTGCCTGAAGTACGCCATGAGATGGTCTTTGGGATTCCAATTCAGCCTTTCGGAGAACCGGGTCTCCTTTCTTAATCCCTTTAGGTTTGACATGAGAGTTTGTGGCAATGGCTACCCTTTGCTGGAAGGCTTTTCTTTTGAGTTCAGCCATGTCTCTATGTTCATTGAGCATGTTTAATTTAGTTCTTACACCGAGGTTGTTCCCTTCTTCTTCAAACACCTATATTCTGATAGATGGTTGTATGACTTTGATAAGGATAATGGCCTCAGTGCCAAAGACAAGTGAGAAAGGTGTTTCTCCAGTGGCTTTTCTAAGGGTTTTTCAGTAACTCCATAGCACACTCGGGAGTTCTCTCAACCATTTCCCCTTTTCCTCTTTCAACTTCTTTTTCAAATCGTCTTTTATAGTCCTATTAGACACTTCAACTTGTCCATTGCTTTGAGGATGGGCAACTGAGGCAAAGTGTAATTTTATCTCGAGGTTGGTTGTGAATTCTTGAAATCCTTTATCAGTGAATTGGGAATCATTATCTACTACTATAACCCTCAGCACACCAAATCTACATATGATGTTCTTCCAGACAAATCTCTATATGTCCTTTGCCGAGATTGCTGCCAAAGGCTCTACCTCGATCCACTTAGTAAAATAATCCACTACGACTACGCAGAACTTCACTCCTCTTGGGGGTGTTGGGAGAGGCCCAATGAGGTCAATACAACGAAGGGGCAAGGATAGTTTGCCAAAGTTATCACTTTCGAAGGTATTGTTTGGATGGGTGCATGTCTCTAGCATTTGTCGCATTTCTTGACAAACTACCTTGCATCTCTCCTTAAAGTAGGCCAGAAATATCCCTGCCGAAGTAGTACCCCAGCAAGGGCGTTAGTCCCAATGTGAGACCCACAAGCTCCTTCTTGGACTTCTATGAGAACTGCTTCAATTCTACTTTCATCGATACATCTTTGTAGCGGGTTGGCGTACCCTTGTCGGTACAATTCTTCCCAGATCAAAAAGTATCTACCCAAGCACTTTCGCACTTTTGTAGCTTCAAAAGGGTCTTCAAGAAGTTCTGAAGTTGTGAGATATTTCTTGATAGGATCCTTCCATCCTCTACTCGAGGTTGCTATGGACATTATTTTTATGCTTGGTTGATCCAGTACTTCGGTGGACTCCTTTAATTTGGCCAAAGTATCCACTTCCATATTATCTCATCGGGGTATGTTTTCTATTTGCACCCTGTCAAATTCTTGGATAAGCCTTTTTACGAGGTCATGGTACTTTGCCAAGTTCGGGTCTTTTGCCCTATAGTCCCCCGCCATTTGTCAAACCACCAGCTGAGAATCACTATGAGCTTTTAGATTTATCACGCCAACTCCTTTTGCCAATTGTAAGCCTACTATGAGGGCTTCATAGTCGGCCATGTTATTGGTGACACTGAAACCAAACTTAATGGACTTTGAAGCTTCAATACCTTCGGGTCCCATAGAATTACTCCGGCTCCTTAATGTCCAAAACTGGAGGTGCCATCGACGAAAAAGGTCCACTCAGGTTCATCACTTCCGGGGACCTCTGGAGTACCTTCAGTTCTAGTATTTCAGCGATGAAATCCGTTAATGCTTGGGCCTTTAGTGCCTTTCTTGGCTCATAGGTGATATCGTTTTCACCGAGCTCAATGCAGCCCTTTGATATTCTTCCAGAGTGGTCTACATTCTTCATGACATCCCAAAGAGGTAATTTACTTCTAGCAGTGATGGGATGTCCTTGGCAACAAGGCCACAGCCCCCTACTTGCCAACACTAGGGCATGATGGCCTTTTGCAGAAGAAGGTACCTAACTTCAGCATCGTGTAGGGACTTGTTCACATAGTATACTGGCCACTGATTTCCTCCCTCTTCCCTTGCAAGTATCGAACTTACTGCCTTTTCAGTGATTGCGAGGTAAAGGATGAGAGGTTCTCCTCCTAGCAGTTGCCGGGGTGTCGGCAGACGGGTTCAGTAGCTCTTGAGTTCATCCCAAGCTTTTTGGCAATCTCCGTTCCAAAGGTGTTCCTCAGAACCGAAGTTGCCTTCATTTTTTGCTACTTTGGTGAGCACTTTAAAGAATGGTCGGCATTGGTCCCTGTATATAGAGATGAATCTTCTAAGGGTTATGATTCTTCCCGTAAGCCTTTGCACATCCCTGGTCATTGTGGGAGTTCGGAATCCTAGTAGGACCTTAAAATTTTTTGGGTTGGCATTGATACCTCTTTTGGATACCATAAACCTAAGGAATTTGCCAACAGTCACCCCAAACACACACTTCTTAAGGTTAAAATGGATTCCGAATTCCCGAAGTTGGTGGAATGTTTCCCTCAAGTCTACGATATGACTACTAGGCTGCTTGCTCTTAACTATCATATCATTGACATATACATCCATATTTCTCCTAATTTGGGAGTTGAATACCCTGTTCATCAGCCTTTGGTATGTTGCTCCTGCATTTTTAAGGCCGAAGGGCATTTTGACGTAACAGTAGGTCCCAACTTTGATAATGAAGGCAGTTTTTTCTTCATCTTCGGGATTTGTTGATATCCGCTAAAAGCGTTGAGGAAGCTAAGTAGACCGTATTTGGCAATGGAATCTACCAATTTGTCTATTGGTGGTAAAGGATATGAGTCCTTTGCACAGGCATCATTTATTTTTCAAAAGTCGATGTACATTCAGAGTTTATCACTCCCTTCCTTCGTGGCAACAACAGCATTGCTAAGCCATTCGGAGTACTTCACCTCCTTTATTATGCTCGTTTCTGTTAACTGTTGGACTTCATTTTTAATGAAATTGTTTTTATATGTGGAGAGGTTACGCTTGTTGAATAAGCTTTACCTCTAGGCATACTTTAAGACAATGCTGAATTGTACCAGGGTCTACCCCTGGCATATCCTTCGAAGAGTAGGCAAAAAGATCTTTGTTCATTAATAGAAGATATACAAGTTTTTCCTTGTCACCTTCAGCCAGTTTTTTCCCCATTCGGGTACTTCGGCCAGGGACAAGTTCTACATCCTCTATTTCTATTTTTTCTAGGTCACTTTTTTCTCCTTTTATTGCATCTTTGCCAGCCGTGCTCTTCTCTCCCAAAATCTGTGTGTGAACTTTCATTGGGCTCTATCTTGCTTTCATGAAAACTTTTCTTACTTCGGCTTGATTGATGAGTATTTATGTGTCACCTTCCTTTGTGCCGAATGTGACCATTAAGTATTTCGCATCTAGGCGAATGTGAAGATTACCCTATCTCTGCCTTCTGAGGATGGCATTGTATAAAGAAGGGACATCTATGACAATGAACCTCATCATGGTGGAACCAAAGAGCTCTTCCTTGGTCTGAGCCAAGGTTCCCCTTAACATTAAGGGTAGATTGATCCACCCGAGTATTGGGAGTTCCGAGGGACCTATGCCGAAAGTGGAAGAGGTAACGGGTTTAACGTCACCCTTGGAGATGCCCAAATTCGGCGACAAATGGGAGAACAAAACGTCAGCATTCAACCCATCATTAATCAGCACCCTTTTGACAGCCCAACTTCCTATGTTTGCCATGATTAGGAGAGGGTCATCGTGTGGAAACTTCATGGTAGACCCATCTTTCCGAACAAGCTTGTTCGCCGGGTTGTCGAATTTCATCATCCAGATTTCCCAAGCTTTCCTTTTCCTCTCAGCCGAGGGTATTCCAGTTGTGATTTTCTAGATATTCTTGCCAGAAGTTGTGGGTGCTTTCTGGGGCTTCTGTTCTGATGTTGGTCAGAATCATAGTCCTTATCCTCTTATTTCCTCTCTTCTTCCTTTCTTTCTCGGGCTTTGGGCGACAACATCCATAGGTAGCGTCGAAGTTGCCCTTACTTGATTAAAGATTCAATATACTTTCCTAGCAGGAAGTAATCTTTGGTATTGTGCCCGTGGTCCCGATGAAATTGAAAAAATTTCTTTATGTTCTATTTGTTCTCCGAGGTCATGGCCTTCGGACGTTGGATTGCGGTTCCTTGCATTTCCATG
This sequence comes from Aquilaria sinensis, assembly GCA_005392925.1. Classification (NCBI taxonomy): domain Eukaryota; kingdom Viridiplantae; phylum Streptophyta; class Magnoliopsida; order Malvales; family Thymelaeaceae; genus Aquilaria; species Aquilaria sinensis. The sequence goes on from SMDT01000121.1 coordinate 25,626, forward strand.
GCCATCAGGATGTTCATTCTTGTAGTATTTATGGGAGTGAATGATATTGGCTTCTTTCCCCTTGTTTTTCGAGGTTTGCCCTCTCCCTCAGTGGAATACCAAGGTTGGTGACTCTAACTCTCGAAGTGACTATGCTCAGACTTCGGGCCACCCATCCTCTGCTCCTCGGCTATCATGTGCTGCTCTACCCATCGGTAGAATTCTTCGAGGATGTCAGGGAGGTCTTTGGAGAACTCATAGAAAAGTTGTGAGTCCCTCCTAAGTCCCCTAATCATGGCAAGGATGCGGATTTTCGGGTGGAAGTCGGGCACACTGAGGGCTTCTCAGTTGAACCTCTCAGCGTAGTCCCGAATGGTCTCCTTATTCTTTTGGGCTATGTCAAACATTTGGATGGGCATCTTCACCGTTGGCCTACTTCTAATGAACTGTTAGGTGAATACGAGGGATAACTCCTGGAAACCCATTATGGTTCCAGGAGCTAGGGAGTTATACCACATAGTTGCTGGCCCTGACAAGGTGACTTTGAAACACTTGTAGAGGGTGGCATCATCAGCACCATGCAACACCATACTACGCCTATATTTCATCAGGTGGGCTTGGGGGTCGCTTCGCCCATCATATGTCTCCAGGCGTGGTACTTGGAAACTGCGGGGCATTGGTGCCTCTACTATCGTATGGATAAAGGGTGACTCTTCTCTGGTGAAGGTCTCCAACAACCTTAACCAAACAGGCTTTTAAGAAACCTGTTTTTCCACCTTCTCCAACCTCTCCAGGATTCTCTCCATGAGGATGGTAGCAAGTCTTCTCCTCGTTGGCTGGCAGTCACTGGCAACGGAGAGCGACATCTTCTTTTTGGTGAGTAACTTCGTTCACAGGGGGATTGGGACTTCCAATTTAGGGATAGTGTTACCACTATGAGAGCTTAAATACAGTGACAATGTTTAATGTGTCAATCTCCCAGGAGCTATGCATGTTCTGTAGGCCATCAGAACAATGCTCACTATATTACCCTTTACGCAAATATATGTATATTGGTCAAACCATAATACACATATTTACATTTATGCACACTATGGTAGCTGAGAAGGAAAACACTAGCACAATTATTAGTTTTGGTTTCCATACATTAGGCAATCTTGTGAAGTTTTAGTGACCAACCATTGCACCTGTAACTTCCACTAATAAACTTTATCAGTCTAGCCATGTAATGCCCTATTTTCTTTATTCCATTATCAAGTAGAGACTTAGAGCAAATGAATAAATTTTGTTTTACATCAAAAGCCCACCTATGGACCAAGTTAGGGATTTTTTAAGTTGGTTACCAAATTTTGACCAGATGAACAGTAACTTAGCCAACTTTGGAATGTCATATCTTTGGCTACAGAGCTCCAAATTTTAGTTCAACCTCTATATGTGCTCCAGGTGTGGCCAAAATTTCATTTCCAAAACCAATATGTATAGTAAGTTATGGCTCTTGCAGTACAGGGTACCAAATCTGTAAAACTAATGACCATAACGCCCATACAAAATTTCATAAAATTCATACACTTCATTTCCAGATGCAAAACCAACATGAGCAGGTTTTTACATGTCTTAAATACTTGGGAAAGTCATTTCCATGAATTTAGTGGCATTCCATAAACATTAATCATAATTTTCTTTGGAACACCTAATGAGTTACGAAATGGACAGAATTGAACATTCAACCTCAAACATCACTTTATTGCTTCATATATCATCCATAGACCATCCATAGTGTATTTACATGCATAGATCCATCATACATATGCCCTAGCTTAGTTGGGTATGTGCACTAGCTTCTTGGATAGCCTTACAACCACAATGCCCTCCAGAAACTTCAGAAGATAGCTGCTGCGTAAAGCAAAAAGTACAAACACTAAAATTAGCAAATGTGCTCTAAAAATCATGAAACACTCCAATTTTATACTAGAAAAATTGAAGTTCATGTACCTAAAATTTCACATGAAAAGTCAAACTAGAACTATTAGTTTGAACATTCTTTTTCAGGTGTTCCTGAAAATGGACAGAAATGGGAGTAAGCTCTTTGTAAAGAACTTAGTAAGGGCTTTCAATATAAATTCTTCCATAGTAACGTACCATCTGAAATCCAAAGACATAAAAATACACAAAAACAACACATACACACAAATATGGCAACCATATGCACCAACAAACACAGCAACAAACACATGTAATGCTGGCAGCAATAACACATTAGGGTTAATCCATAATCATTCAATAAAACAATAAGATATCACTCTAGTAACACTATGGTAGCCTTCCTCAAGCTTTTTTATTAGTCTTAGGAGTCTTTTAGGTCTTAGTTAGTACTAATTTGGGCTCCAGAAACCCTTCTTTCTTGCTGCCATCTTTAGCATGGTAACACTAAGGCTGAAACCTTACCATGCTTCTTTCCCCTTAACCCATACTTGGTTCCTTGAGCTTTTTGCTTTGTTCCAAGCATGGTCTTAACTTCATGAATGTTTGGAAATATAGTAAACAATCCAGGAAAATTTAGAAAACCCTTACTTTTGCTATGAAATCTGAAAACCCAAATAGAACCAAAATTAGGTTTTCTTGCACTATTTGATGTCTTCTTTGCTTTCTCTTGTTTTCTTAAGGTATGGTGGCTATGGAGGATGATGGAAGAACTTAAGGAAAAGGTCTTAGCTGCTAGAGACCAGAATTTAAGGAAAATGCCAATGAAATGAAGATTTTTCTTCATTTATACATCATTTTGACCAAGGTGGCATATATGCAAATTTTTTAAAATTTGGCCAACACTTGGACAGGTTATTTCCAGCCATTTTGGCTGGGAAAATGATGTTTTTTACCACCTTTAACCTTGTCAAAGGTCATTATAACTTTTAGACAAAAAGGTGGACACTTGGATCCTTAGTTGGCATTATGCCATAATTGATCAACTTTGCCTTCTTAAGCACTTTGGTCCCCAAAAATATCCTTAATTCCATCCATTTCCTTTCTTCATAATTCTATCCATGTCCTTTCCATATCCATCTTTAGAGATTTGTGCAATTGAGTACCCAACTTTTGTAAGCTTACAATTTAGTCTATAGGTTACTTTAAAATTAGGCGATGTGCCAATGCTTTCTTAAGGACCAAGCTATCATTGCTTTTGCCACTTAAAGGGGTGTATATTGAATACTTTACACTTCACAAATCATGCACTATGGTGAAAATTAAAACTTATAATTTTAGGTCCTTATGCTGTAATTTTTCCATTTTGTGAAGGTGTACAGATAGACTTAGTCGGCGGGAAGTTCTGAGCCCTTTCGACACCATTCCTCCAATGCGATGTCCCTTGGATGGTATGTTCTCTGTTGAGGACTCATTGTGAGAACCCCCGCTTCCAAAGCTCCGACGAGGTAACTTAGGGCTTTTCCCCTAACGGGTATCTAGAAAGGATGCCCTTCCTCTTGGAAGTGGTTGTGACCACCTTTGGTTGAGCTGTTGTGTTATTTTAGCCATGATAGAGCGCTAAAAATCATGTAGAAAACCCATCTTGACCATCAGAGGACATTCATCATCCGGCAGGGAAGTGTCCACTGTAGGCTATTCAGTCGTTGCTTGAGCTTTTGGCACAGACTGGGACCTCTAGAGTCCCTTGTTCTTTGAATGCTGGGTCTCAACAATAGCGATTTGAGAATGGGTTCCCACAGACGGCACCAAATGATGCCTGGTGGCATCCTTGTTGTGTGACATGCTGGCCTGAAGGGAAGACTTCCGATGAGAAGATATCTGCAAGACTTTGAAGAAGGTGGATTAGGAGCTCCCCAAAGTGTGTTTCTGGGGGAGGAGCCTCTGATGCCCAAGTCAGTATACGGGAGAGCAGTGGTTAAGAGCAGAGAGTAGGAAAGAAAGAAAGTCTCGTTCTTCTTACCAAAGAGTCTTCCAAGTATTTATAAAAGGATGGAACGAGGCCATTTTGCACCGCTAGCCCAAATCGTGACACATGTTAGGCCAGATGTGTCCGTACCTTTGGAGACAAGTATCTCTAGCTGGCCGTAGGCAGTTTTGGCCAGAGGTTAAGGCATGTGAAGGGCTTCTTTGTTAGAGGTTCCTCAACTATATTTGTCGTTTCTCCATGAGACCCCGTCGGCGGTATAAGACCCTTTCGGCCAGGGATTTATTCCGAGGGCTACTAAAGAAGGCCCTTCGGACGGGCTAACCATCTTTGGATGACATTTTCCTCTACTAAAGGTGATGAACCTATATTCCCGAGGTAGGTAGTTTGCCACTCCGAGGATGGTGAGGAGCCTTTTTCCCAAAGTTGGTTGTGTGTACTACCGAGGGTGGTGGAGAGGTTCACCCCAAAGTTGGTGTTATGAATTCACTGAGGGTGGTGTTAAGTTCTACTGAGGGAGAAGGCTTTTATGGGTGATAGCCCTTCAACTATCAATATCCTTGGTTCTTTCCCGGATAAATGATTTTCACGTAAAACATGTGCCAACTTATGCTATGAACCATTGTTTTTTTTCTATTAATAGTATGTTCATGGGCACATAATTCTCTATTTAGGCATTGTGGTTCACTTCTACTTGATTGAATAACAAGTATGTATTGCAAGATGAATGAGTTTACTGGCTCTTGTATTATAATGCTTAGAAAAGAATGCCAGAGATTGCTTGAAAATGCTATGTTTTGAACATGAACTTAGTGATAACATGTTTGTGTTAGTGTTGTGCCCAAAAGCCAATCATGAGATGATTGTATTTTTTGCACATTGAGTCATGATATTTTATTAAGGCATTAATCCAGCAATTATATTTGTTGTTTTGTTTCTGCATAATGCAATAAACATAATTGTAACCCTAAAATAATGATATTCTCAAATGTCCCTAGTCTAGTATTATTATGGAGCGGGTTGCAATAATATATAACGACTAGCATATGTGGAGACTAATATGAGATATTTAGTCTACATATGAGTACAAGTTGGAATACTTGTGTACTGGACCAACCCACCATGAGAACACTACATGGATCGTTATATGAGTGTCATAAGTGATTCTCATAGTGATCATGGTATATGTAGTCCTTTGACCTAAGATCATCAAGGTTCCCTACATGTGAGTCACAAACTTTGATACTTTCCTTTGTTGCTCGTAACTGAGTGAACTTGAAGGAGGTCATTGGGTATGTCACCTATCATGCGGAGGGATTTGTGTGATCAAGACGGGATTTGTCCCTCTTATGTAACAGGAGTGATATCTTTTGGCCCCTTGATAGAGTGAGACTTAAAAAATGCATGGGCATGCTCGGATGAGTTGATATACGATATCAATGTCAACAGTTTAAGTTGGTTTACTCGGTAATCAAGAAACCAAAGATTGGGCTATACGAGAGTGACACATTCCATGTCTCGTGCTTAGTCTTGATATCTTGGACAAAGGGACAATAGCATATATCGGTGATGATCATAAAGGTTTAGTCGAATCATCGACAATCTTGTCACTTGGGTAGCAATGATGTGTTGCTAGACACCGCTCATTGCTTATGATTATAAATGTGTGATTTATGATCATTGCTAACGTGGTAAGAGCCTATTGAGTCGCACACATAGAGCTATTTGGATCATTAGAGTGCATGGGCTAATAATTTGGGTTTTGGTTTCACAACAATTTCGTATTAATAATGGGCCCAATAGTTGAGCCATTATTAAACCTGAAATTAAAGCCTAATTGGATTAAGGCTTTCAAACCCATTAGGCCTAGAAGTTGAGTCTCACTATAAATACAACTTTTAGTGAAAAATTCACAGGTCTCCTTGCCCTAGCCTCCTAAAAGGACGGCCGCACTCTTCTCTTGCAATTCCTTGGAGGACGCAAGCTAGCACTGCGAGCGCAAGAGAAACGAATCTGCCAGGACGCGGTGGAAGCGTGGTGATCCCGAGAGGCTCGTGTGGATACCATAGAGAGCTTGAACATGTCAACTGTTCAGGTTTTGTGATTCGACTCTACAATTGAGTGAGAGATCTCAACCGAAAATTAGGTATGAAAATTTTCAAACACCCGGTTTACCCCGTTTCACTTGGATCCTGAAGGGTTTCGGTTAAATTCCACTACACTGTTTGGCTCCCGAAACCCAACAGTTTGGATCTTGCATGATTTTTTCTTGCCTACTTTTCCCAATTTGGAGTTTGTGTCTCTAGGCTGCGGATGCTTGTTTCTTTGCTCTAGATGTGGAGGAATATTGCATTTAAATCTTTTGGTGGCTTTGTAGGAAACATGCCTCACAAGTCTGTGCCCGTTACCTCTTTGAAAGAAAAGGGGAGGGGAAAAATGACTCGAGATGAGGTGCCCAAAGAACCTCCCTATGACAAGAAGAGGTTCATCTCAGCTTAGGCTTGCAACTTCTTCGACAGTTTGATGAACCGCAAATTCATGCCAGAGCAAGGCTTTGACCTTTTCAAGAAGGAGAATGAAGGAATTTTGAAAGTGGTGGAAATAAGAGGATGGCATCACTGGTGTGCCCATGCTCAGGCAGAGGTGCCCAAAACTCTAATTATGGAATTCTATTCCAATCTCATTGGGGTATACTATTTGAATCACTGACAACAGTTTTGTTGGGTCAGGACTTGCAGTGTGCACTATGATGAGGCAGCAATTATCAACATTCTTCAAATCAACCCACTAATTAGGGGATCCTTCAAGGAGGAGTTCCCAAATCAAATGACTCAGATAGTGTGCGGGCACCCACTCGACTGGACGAGGAGTAAAGATGATGCTAACAAAAAGCTCTACTTCAATTCTTGAGCTTTTTCTTCAAAGATGTAGGTGTGGAACTCCTACGTCTTCTCTCACTTGATCCTAGCAACGCACGTTCGGGAGCTCAACCCGGACTGTTTGGAGGTCTTGTACTGTATTACATGTAACTTTTGGTTGGACATAGGACACTTCATCTCCAAGAATTTGGTGCATGCCAGACAGTCAAAATGGGGGAATCTGCCATTCCCACAGCTGATTATGACCATAATTCTGAGTGCTGAGGTTGACTTTGAGGATCCTCTGCAAGTATCTCTAGTCATGATACCAATTTTGGTGGACAAGCTTGGTGGAGCACTAATGGGCCTTCATGTAGTAGCTTCAGAGGAAAAGGAGGAAGAACGAGTGCAAGAGCAAGAGGAAAAAGAAGAACAAAAGCATTATCAGGAGCAAGAGCAAGGAGAGGAGGAGCAAGGAGGGATGACATCTGAGCAACTAATTGATCCAGCCACTGCCACTCCCACATGATTGGCTATGGCGCTGAACAAGATGTATATTTTAATGAATAAGTAGCACAATGAGTCAATGACCCTGCTTGAATTAGTTGGTGGTGGCTTCGCATCATTTGCAAGAAAGATGTGTAAAGGCATAGCCCTTATTGCTGGAAGTTAAGAATCTCTCTTCAATCAGGTCCGTTGGGGCCACCAGCAATAGAGCTTACCCTGGGATTACCTGTTACCACCTCACAAAAATGGGAGAATTACAAGTGTGACATAATGGTCGAAAAAACATTATATTGTGTAATTCTCTTCATAGTGATTAAACTATAAGGGGTAAAAGGTATAATGAACACCTCCTTAAAAATGTTCTAAGTTAGTAACTTGGCTCTGAAAAAAAGACTTAAGGATTGCTTGTTTTTCAAGTAACCTTTAGACCTTTTTGTAAGGTTTTGAAAATTCAAGTACTTAGTTGCAAAACTCTCAAGAAAGAGCCTTCGAGAGTTATGGGAAGGATATGAATGGTATGAAAGTGCTATTGGAGGACCAAATTGCTCATGGAAGACAAGTTTGGGCAAAGGAAACACTAAAGGCATTAAGGACCTAAATGTCTTAGTCTAAACCTTAAGGTGTTCAAGCTTTTGACTTAAGTCAAAGGGTAGAATTGTGGGGTTGTCCTACCATGGGGGAGGTGGCTATGGCTCGATAAATAGTCAAAAAGGTGAGAAAAATGTGGACTAATAATTTTAGGACAAACAAATCATGCTTATGGGCAAAGAAAATGACATAAAGCATGATTAAGGCCAATAAGGATGTTTAGTGTCCCAAAGCTAATTTAAGAAGCCAAACTCATTTTTTCTTCTCTCATATTCAACCCAACCAAACACCACCCTCCTCCACACTTCTTCCATAGCTCCTCCGTAGCCACCATACCTCCAAGATTGAAATTGAAGGCAAAAGGAAGCATTTGGAAGCAAACTAGAGCTATTGCTTGAATACTTTAAGGATCAAGCTTCAAATTCGGCCTATTAATCTTGGTAAGGGTTCTTTTACTCTCATGGATTTTTTACTGTATTTTCAAGCATCCATGGAGCTAGGGCTAAGCTTGGAAAAGAGTCATGAGCTTGATGAACCAAGCTTAGTGAGGGGAGTGCACTTATTGAAGGTTTTATGACCTATGTGAAGTGCACAATGATGGCAGTGAAGTGAAGGTTTATAGAGCCCAAATTTAGTACTAACTAGTGTTAAAATCCTCCTAAGGCCAAGCATTAGCTTGAGAAGGGCTTCCATAGTGATTTACTTAAGTTTATTGCATGTTTTGTGGACTAACCTATGGTTTATGTTGCTGCCACATTTCATTTGTTTGTTAGTTATGAATGGCTGCTGTATTTGGTTGCTATATCTTATATATATGCATTGTGGTTTTGTATTTTAGTGTCTTTGGATTTATATTTTAATGAGGGTCACATTTCCTTAAGAAACCAAGTGTTTCCCTTACTAAGTTTTACAATGAAACTTACTCCCCTTAATTCTGCCATTTCAGGTCTAGTAGAAAGATCACATTCAAACTAACATTTATCATTTGAGTTTTGATCCAAATTTTTAGGTATTTTAACCTCCATGTATTTAGTTGTGATCTGAAAATTTTAGTGATTTTAAGAGCACATTTGGTATTTTTAGTGATTGTGCTTATTGTGTTATGCAGCAGTTGTCCAGCATCCTGTTTTTAGAGTCCATTGTGCCTCAGGCATTCCTGTAACTTAGGGTGCATCTTTAGTTGGGTTAAGACCATTATATAGTGCATGTATGCATGTACATGTAGTGTATGTAAAATGAGATAAAGATGTGAACATTTGAGTATGTTTTGGCTATGTTTGTGATGTGGTGCGAAGCTGCTTAAGCGTGAATGATAGGCTGCTTATTTGTAAATTCTGTTTTGGCCACATAAAGTTGCTAGATGCAAGAGCATATAATTCCTATGTATATTAGACATATATGGGATAGCCTTGGAGAGCTTACCCCTTGTGAATGAAGTATTTGCACACTTATGAAATTATAAAGTAACCAGAATTTTGACTCTGCACTCAAAACTCTATATATCCCTGTGTAGAATGAACCTTGTTATGAAATTTTGACCACACCTAGAGCACATCTAGAGGTTGAACTGAGATTTGGAATTTCTCAATTTAGAGCCATGTAGCCAAAGATATGACATTGCAAAATTAGCTAAGTTACTATTCATTTGTTTAGAATTTTGTAACCAATTTCAAAAATCCATAACTTGGTCCATAGGTGAGCTATTGATGTAAAACCAAATTCCTTGGTTTGCTTAAAATGAAGCAAAGAAATAAGGGATTACTGGGCTAGATTAATATGGTTTTTTAGAAGAATTTTCAGGTGCAATGGCTGGTCACTTACACTGAATAAGATTACCTAGTATGTGGTAGATTAAGACTTGTGCTAGTGTTTTCCTTCCTTACTACCATGGTGTGCATAAAATGTGAATATGTGTGTAATGGTTGGACCAATATGCATGCATTTACTTACTTCCCAAGAGAGCCACTCACTAAGGGTATTGTTTTGATGACCTATAGAACATACCAATCCTGGGAATTTTAAATGCACAATTTTGACACCATAACTAGACTACATCAGAGTGGGTAATATTGCCCCTTTTCCATCCCATCCCTCCTCAGTTCTACCCTTCAGCATACCACTGGTACACACCACATCCCTCCAACCACCCACCTCCATTTTATCCGCATTTCGGTCATCCCAGTGATCCTTCTAAAGGCCCATCCTCCTTTCTTCCAACTGGTGGCTCCTCCAGCCATGATGACATGGGTGAGGATTAGTTGAAGGTGGGACTTCTGCCCCCCAGGTATGATTCCTAAACACTTCTTGTCTTTCTTCTCTTCCATTGAGGACAATGCTTATGTTTAAGTTTGGGGAAGGGGTTTCGTTTAATGGTCCTGCCTATTAATCATTGTTTGTGTCATTGTTCTTTGTTTTGTCATGCATGTTGTTTGGTTTAGTTTAGGGTGTTTTGTTTAAGTTTAGGGTGCTCCTACTTTAGTCCATTTTTGGTGGCCTTCTCTTTCTTGCATATCATTCATTTAATTCATTTAGGATGCATGTGGTAGAATATAGGTTTATTGTTTTTTCTTGCTTTTTTCTCTTTTTAAGGACCCAATGGAACCCATTGTTGCATTTGAATGGATTTGGTTGCTAGTTTTACTCTCTATGAAGTTTTGGTGAATTTGGAAGGTTAGTTTTAAAACTTTTGGTGGAACCTACTTGGTGAGATGTTTAAGCCTTGAGCGTTGTGCAAGAACTCATTTTTTTCTTGAGATATTTATGGTATGTGTCGATCTAGAATTTGCTTGAGGACCCAGTCAAACCCACATTTGTTGTATGGAATTTGAGGCTCATTTGTTTACTTAAGATGAACTACCTTCGCAAAGGGCTAACCCCTTACACACTTTCCCTCAGCAAGCCCCTTTGTGCCTAATTGCCTATTTCTTTGTTTTAAACCACAATTTCAGCTTTCACCGTCTTTGTATCCTCTTTTTCACCCAAGGTTGTAAGTATAAATCATGGGCTTATAGGTGAGGGGTTTATTGGGTTAAGTGAGGGTTTAGAATGAGAACAGTTTGCCCGCCCGGGGGGGGGGGGGCGGGGAACTTGGAGAACTCGGGATAACTTGTTCTTTAAGTATGAATGTTCATCTTTGGGGTGGTTAGGAAGTGAATATCCTGCTCCTTGTTATCCTTTAAAAAAATCATCATCATTTATATTGTGCATAAATAAATTTCTACTCCGTTATTTCATAGTATTGAAGTGAGTAAGGGTCTTCTCTTAAGGCAAGAGTCGATCACTACTCGAAAAGATGCTTGAAACATAAGTATGATAAAAAATTGCCTTGGATTGTATTGAGTCAGTAGCTTGGGTATAGACAAAGCCTTATTGTTACACTTGGTAAAAGAAAAAATACCTAAAAAGGATAAAATAAAAAGGGATAAAAAAAAAGGCGTTGCACTTTTGAATAATTATGGGCCTTTTAAGTGGTTAAGTGGTGCGTTGTGTTTATAGACTTTAGGATGAGTGCTTGATTGGTTCATATGTTGGTGCCCTTGGTTTATACTTGCTCAGCTCTTTAGCTCCACTTAGAAAGCCTTCATCTGATACCTTTTCCTTTCATAACCAAGCCCCATTACAACCATTAAAAAATCATTTGAGTCATAAGTTCTATGCAACTCCCTTTGGTGAGTTGAGTGGGGGAGGTAAGATCCTCTTGCAAATTTTTGGCAAAGAAACATAATATAAGTTTTTATTTTGCAAGGCGTAACTCCACAGGGTAAAACTGAGCATATTTAGTAAGGGTGTGACCCTTCCAAGGTCCCACCTTAAGTAGCAAAGCTTTACCACCTTAAGTAGCAAAGCTTTATCTTTCTTAATCATCATTTCTTCTTTTGAGTTGCGCTATTGGATCATCGAAGTTCATGTGTAGCGATTGGTTGACATTATAGCTTTTATGTTTTGTTTGTTAGTTTTTCTAGGTTAGGCATGCTAAGGATTAGTTTTAATTTAAGTTTGGGGGAGTTTGATAAGTGCTTAATGTAACGGTCAAAGTTGTTGACTTTTTGGCAACTTTGACCTTCATTTTCTATCATTTCACCCCATTTCTCTTAGTGTTTCTTGTTTTGTTTCATCTTCCCACAGGTGGGATCGCATTGTGGACATGTTGAGATAGAGCGAAATTGAGAAAAATGCAAATTGGACGTGCAAGGATCAAGCTGGAGAAAAGGTGTCGCGCATCGCCATAGTTATGCACACTTTGCCTATTGTGGCCACATTGGCAACAAGTCACCACTGATTCCCCTATTTTGTTGAACCTGTATTTTATGTAAGGTTTCAGGAGCCAAACAAGCATACCAGAATTTAATTGAAACCCTCCAGGATCCAAGTGAAACGGGGTAAACCGGGTATTCGAAAATTTTCATACCTAATTTTGATTGAGATCTTTCACCAAACTGTAGAGTCAAATCACAAAATATGAACAGTTGACGTGTTCAAACTCTTTATGGTATCCACATAAGCTTCTCAGGATTACCACACTTACACCATGTCCTAGCATATGTGTTTCTTTTGTGCTCGTAATGCTAGCTTGCGTCCTCCAAGGAATTACAAGAGAAAAATGTGACTGTCTCTTTTGGGAGGCTAGGGCAAGGCTGCGAATTTCTCACTAAAAGTTGTATTTATAGTGAGACTCAACTTCTAGGCCTAATGGGTTTCAAAGTCCTAATCCAATTAGGTTTTTAATTTCGTGCTTAATAATGACTCAACTTTTGGGTCTATTATTAATACAAAATTATTATGAAACCATAATCCAAATAATTAACCCATGCACTCTAATAATCCGAATAGCTCTATGTGTGCGACCCAATAGGCTCTTACCATGCTGGCAATGATCATAAATCACATTTATGATCATAAATAAAGAGCGGTATCTAGCAACACATCATTGTCACCCAGGTGACAAGATTGTCGGTGATTCGACTAAACCTTTATGATCATTACCCATATATGCAATTGTCCCTTTGTCCAAGATATCAATACTAAGTACGAGACATGGAATGTGTTACTCTCGTATAGCCTAATCTTGGTTTCTTGATTACCGAGTAGACTAACTTAAAGTGATGACATTAATATCATATATCAACTCATCTGGGCATGGCCATGCATTTTCTAAGTCTTACTCTATCAAGGGGCCCGAAGATATCACTCCCGTTACATAGGAGGGACAAATCCCATCTCAATCATACAAAACCCTTCGCATGATATGTGACATACCCAATGACATCTTTCAAGTTCACTCAATTATAAGCAACAAAGGGAAATATCAAAACATGTGACTCACATGTAGGGAACCTTAATGATCTTAGGTCAAAGGACTGCACATATCATGATCACTATGAGAATCACTTATGATACTCATATAACAATCCATGTAGTGTTCTCATGGTGGGTTGGTCTAGTAACAAGTTCTCCAACTTATACCCATATGTAGACTACATATCTCATATTAGTCTCCACATATGCTAGTCGTTATGTATTATTATAACCTACTCCACAATAATACTAGATCATGGACATTTGAGAATATCATTATTCTAGGGTTACAATTATGTTTATTACATTATGCAGAAATAAAACAACAAACATAATTGTTGGATTAATGCCTTAATAAAATATCATGAATCAATGTGCAAAAAGACAATCATCTCATGATTGGCTTTTGGACACAACACTAACATTTTGATGGTCCCCTACTCCTTCCCACCTTGCAAGCTGGCTAGGGAGGCAAGGGGTTTTATCCTTTAAGGGTTTTTGAGCAAAAGACAAGAAGAAAATAGGGTTCAAGTATAAATACCTTGATCAAGGGAGGAGACACAAGTTAGATTTTCCATACTCTTCTTTTCATTTCTTCTTGAGAGAGCCACCATCGGAGCAAAGCTAGGAGCTTGAAGGTGGTGCCAAGGAGACTTAGGCATCTAGGATTCATCTTGGGTTTCTTCTTCCCTTCTTTTATTTTTTGAATCTTTCATGAATTGTTTGGTTTTGGGTTTGATGTTTGTTGATAGAATGGACATAGAGTAAATCCTTGTATCTCTCTATGATGAAACTTTTATTATTTGCTATCTAATAATCATTTGATGTTCTTTTCATGGAGTTTTCCCATCTTGTGTTACCTATTCTTATACTAAATGTATGTGTTGAATGGCCACTTCACACAAAGCACAATCCCACTTAGTTTTTGAGAAAGAAAGAAGAGGGTGGAAATGAAGGATAAAGTATAATGGGTATTGTAGATTAGAAATAATTTATGAGTTCATTAGGTGTTAAGGAGGTTAGAGCTAAATCCACCTTAGGTTAAAACATAGGCTTGAGAAATGCCTTGCTTGATTCTAGGTGAGCAAAAACTTAGCTTGAGAAAGTGGGTTTTTGAACTTAGGGCCTCTACACCACATAAGGGGTAAATGCCCTAGGGCTACATTTGACTTGGATAGCAAGTAATAAGGCGGATTCATAGGGAGATAATCTTCATACTTTGAGCACTTAGTTTAGTCTTCCTGAGCAACCTGTGCATTTATTTAGCTTATCATCTTAGAGTTTACTAGGTAGTTAATGAGGTCATTCATCTTTGTTATTTACTCTTCATTCATACATTCACTCAATTAGCCTTAAGTCTTACGTGTTTCATTCATTCTTTTTTCCTTAATAGTTTAGGTGGCTTTGGTAGCTAAGATTCAATTTCTTGGTAGGATCACACTATCCCTTAGAACGATACCCTTATTCGCCTTTGCACACGATGGAATCATACGCTTGCGAGTGATTAAGGGTTAAAAATTATAAACTCTTGTTTTCACAACCATTGTTCCCGCATTCCCATAAGTTGTGTTTGTCCAGCACCACTTCTGGCATAAAAATCTTTATGGACATTGTCCAAATAGCATATCAATGTTTCGTCCCAGAGTTAAGCTTATGCGTCAGTTTCTTACTAAAGTGCTTACACTTTTCATACCTTGCTTCTCATTCGCAAGTGATGTCATAATGCTTTCACACCATCAAGGCAATCTTCCTGAATTTACCATGTGGTCCTTTAGGATGTTCACTTTATAGAGTCGATTGTGACTCGTCAACTCTAACCTCCTCCGGTGCAGTTGGGGAGACCTCTTTCACATCATTGTTAGAAATTTGTTGCTCATGCTCCACACTAACATTTGTTATATTGATACAATTGTTGCTACCCTCATCTTAGATATGGATCCCTTGGCTTTGGAAGGAGTGGTTGCTAATGTGCCAAAAAGGGATCCTAATCCATTGGCAGTGGATGAGGAACTTTCTACACGCTTGTTATCACTTTTTATTGATGATGCCATGAGTGATAGAAGAATAAGTAGAGTATATATTGAAAAGAAATTAAGAAGAGACTAACAAAAGATTAAGAAAATAATTGGGAGTAAAGAGCTATAATTGAGTTTGAGAGAATGTTGTGGATGTAGAAGAGAGATTCAAGAAATTGATGTCAAGAAGAGTGGAAATGAGCTTATTTATTTATAGAAGAGCCAATTTTTTCATTGGACCAAAATTTCCTAAAAAATTAGTTGTTTCAAGGGGGTTAGAGAGGAATAAAATTGATTTTTGGGCTAAGAAAAACTATTAGGACCTGTTGGGGGTTCTTTTTTTTTTTTTATAGTTTTTCTATTTGTTCTTTGAATTTTATGCAATAGCTGCCCTTCCCAACTGTAATTTTGGATCGACTTGATCGGGCATGGCCTATTCATGCCTAGTCCCAGACCTGAGGTCAGTCCTAGGCTGGTCTGGTCTGGGTGCTAGGCGCCATCCTCCCAAGCCCATAACCGGCCCACACAATCTTCGTTCGACTTGGTCCACTAACCACCTTTTGTTGTCCACAACCTGTAGGTTCAAAATCAATTCCAATTAACAAAGGTATTACTCAATCAAATCAAAATGCCAAAGGCTCAAAATATAAACTGTTAAATTGTTAAACTTATTTGTCACATAAGCCGTTTTTTATACTTTATCCATCCTAAAATTACTGTAAAATATTATATTTTGGAAAGTCTCAAATTTTTGCAACAGTTTCATATTTACTAAATTAATTTACCATATTGCCCTTCAAATTATTATTTCAATATTTACATTTTCTAATTTTCTTAATTTATGTGTAAAAGTTAATGACAAAAATAGAAATAACATGTGAGATTTCTCCATTTTCTTAATCTTTGTGTCAAACTAAATTCTTCAATAGATATGGGGTGAAGTATATGGAAATCAATAAAGCCACCACCATTACCTTTTTGTCCAATGAGTTCCTTTTGGGTGGACAGTATAAAAATATTACCCAATAGGCTTGAATACATTTAGTAAATACATAAAAAAAAATGTAATTTAGCATTTGCTGATCAACCCCCTTAAGGGGTCCTTCTTTTCCTTCTTTCCTTTTCTTCTGTGCTCTCTTGTTCTCCTGTTCCTTTTAATGCATACTCATTTACAAAAAAAAAAAACATAAAAAATGAAATAAATGGAACTCAGCAAGAAAATAAAATCAATTTTTGTATTTCAAAATCTGAGCTGAAAATTTCCTCGCCGACGACAACTTTTTCCTCTCAAATGAAGAGGATTGCTTTCTCTTTTGTTTTTTATATGGATCATTTCAGAGAATCCAAAATATGTTTAAAAGTACGTATTATTTAATCTAAGTTTTTATCTAGCAATATACTTTCATCCCGAATTTTAAATCTATGGTTTTCCTCGATTTAAGTGTTTCATTAATTGACAAATATTGTTATGATAAACGGGTTAAGTGACAATAGTATATGTTAGAGGTCTTATCCAGCAAAATAATAAAAGTTCAAGGACTAATTTGTATGTTTCCTGAACAAAAATCTAAACTGGAGTACATATAGTGCTATCACATTGGATGAGTATAGTCGGTTTGGCTTGGTTGTGTTGTTGAATTGAACCAACTCAAAATAATGAAGGTTTTAAAAAATCTACTAACTTGAGAATGAAAAACTGGATCGAACTAAAACTATGGATCTAGTTTTTTCTTTTTTGTTCTAGTTCTTGGATTTTTCTGTTTCGATCATATAGATATAAAAATTAACAACTTTGTCATTTAATAAAATTGTATCCACAACCATTTTAAGAAATATTTAGCATAATGCACAACTTATTCCACATTTAAATGTACATGTTCTTAGTATACGAGTAATTTAGTAATATCATAATTTTTAATCTACACTTTTAATTGTACATGTTGATACATAAATATAAGAGCAATTTTGTAATATACTTATTTAAATGTACGTATGTATATGCTCATACATAAATATATGTGTCTTTCAATAATATTATATTTTTGGGAAAATTATAAAAAACCTCCTGCGGTTTGGTCAAACCTACACTTTGCTTCCTCTATTTTCAAAAACTTATACTTTACCCCTATTTTCTTTACAGTGTCCAACAATAACTTCTGATACCTTAATTTAAACTATTTGATAATCATGTTCCAGTAATTTCAATATTTTTAATAATTTTTTCATTGCCAATCAACATTTAAAAAATACAGATATGTATTTACAATAATAAAAATATATTTACAGAAAAAGAAATTTAAATGTTTATTAACTATAAAAAAATATTAAAGAGATTAAAATTATTGGAAGATGAATATTATATAGTTTAAATACAGTTTTAGAAGTTGTTTTCAGATAATACAAAAAAATAGGGACAAAGTGTAGGTTTTTAAAAATAAATAAAGCAAACTGTGAATTAGGATATACCTTAAGAGGTAATTGTAAGTTTTTATATATATATATTTTTTATATATTTATACATATATTTTAAATTTAATTTTACCTTAAATTGGTTATATATGAAATAGAAACCAACCCAAAAACAATAATTCTCCGAATATGAAACTAACTAATCAGTCATGACTTATTTTCACCTAAATCAACTGACTTAATACTAACCTAGTAGGACTGGCTCAAGCTAGAGGTGGGAGGTGGGCCGGGTTGACTCAGCCCAAACCGGGACTGGACCGCTAGTCAACCCCTCCCCAAACCGGTCAAACCCGCCCTGGCCCACCCCGGAAAAAGCCCGTTATATTATGGGCCGAGTACGGGCCCAATAGGAGGAGGAGATGCAAAAAGAACCGCCCTGGACCAGTCCAAGCCAGCAAAACCGGACCGGACCGCCCCGCCCCGAACCGCCCGCCGACGCTTAACGGCTCTCTGCCAGCAACGTAAACCTGCAAATTTTTTTTTTAAAAAAGGGCTAATTGCATAGCAGGTCCTCCAATAGCTTTCTACTCTATTTCAGCCCCCAAATTTTCATTTTTACCCTTTCCAACAACTAAATTTCAAGGAATTTTTTGGTCAAACTAATTTTTTCCCTTCCCCTATAAATACCAATGCCATTTTCACTCAATCCTCACACAATCACTCAATCTTTCTTCTTCATCTACTATATTCTCTCAAGCATTTTCTCATCATTTTCTTAATCTTTTCCAAATTTCTTACTAATCTCTCCCTAATATCTTCATAATCCCCTCTTGATTTTGCATTAATCACTACTATTAGTACGTGAGGAATGGCTTCAAAAGGAAAGGGCAAGTCAACAGAGAGTTCATCTTCCCGCAACACCGGCCTCCGAGCCTTGTTCCGCCGCTGATCTCGGCCCGCCGATAAAGACATTTCAATTCAAGAGTTTCACGACGATGATGCCGGAATCGATATGACAAATTACGATTTGGGTCTCGACGATCAATTATCCGATGATGAAGTGGAAGAGTTGGATGCGATGGCGTCTGGGAATCCGTCAACAGAACCGACGCCTACAAGTCATGAACCCGCCGTGGAGGAAATTCAAGCACAAGGTAAATTCACGAGACTAACTACTTGGGTTTGGGAGCATTATGAGGTCATACACGAAGGGGAGTCGAGGTACGGGAAATGCAAACATTGCGGAAAAAAATTTGTGCATAGAAAGAATTCCGGCACTAAAACGCTGAAGTGACATATTAAAAATCAATATCCTAACGTTTGCCCTAGTGCTGGGACTAGTTCTGGAGGACAAACACAACTTGGGTCTATAACTGGCGCTGGCAAGCCAGGTATATTTCGTTTTAACTAACAATCTTGTAAAGAAGGTATGGTAAATTGGATGATGCTTACCGAAAAACCTTTTTCACAAGTTGAAGATGTCTACCTAGAATCTTGGATAAAATCACAATTAAATCCTGCATTTAGAAAAGTATCTAGGAAAACTGCTAGGAAAGAAAGCTTTAGACAATTTGAAGCTTGAAAATCAGATTTACAAGTATGTTTTTCTACTCTTGATTATTGTGTGGCATTTACTTCTGATATGTGGACATCACCTATAGGTCAATTATTCTATTGTGTTACTTCTCATTGGATTGATTTTGATTGGATAATACAAAAACGAATTTTGTCATTTAAGGTTATTGAAACAAATCATACTGGTTATCAAATATTTAATTGCATCTTAGAAACTTTATGTGATTATTTTTGTGCTGATAAAGTTCTGTGCATTTCATTTGATAATGCTTCAAATAATGATGTTGTCGCTCGTCTTTTGAGTCAAAACTTAAAACCACCTCTCAACGGTGCATTTTTTCACGTTAGATGTATGTGCCATATTTTGAACATTTGTGTGCAAAAGGGTTTAAAAGTTCTCCAAAATGAGATTTTGCCTATTCGAAACTCATTAAAATATTTGATGTCCAGACCTGCTGTTTTTCGTGAATTGAAAAGCTTTTGTATTGAAAATCAAAAACCATTTTCTTGGAAACGGTTTAAATTGGATTGCCTAATCCGTTAGAACTCTACATATTTGATGTTGCAAGATGCATTATCGTATACAAATTTGTTGTCACATTTCATGAATTTAAAAATGGGTTGTGAATTTCTTACAACTGAAATTTGGGAGAAATGTTCCAAAATTGGTGAATTGCTTAAGTTTTTTTATGAGGCAACTGAATTTTTCTCTGGTGTTTGCTACCTAACAAGTCATCAAGTTTTGTTTCATTTAGTTAAAATCACATATGCTTTACATCAATTTAAAGATTATGAGTTGTTAAAATTGACTGTCGAAGCCATGCGGGCTAAGTGGCTTCAATATTTCGAAAACATTCCACCTATCTTTTTAGTCGCTTCTTTACTTGACCCATATGTCAAATTAACGGGCACAACAACACTGCTTGAAGGAATTTTTCATACTTATTTGGAAATGTCTCATATAAATGTTTTGGCTATGTCTGCTTCTGCTTCTGAGTACTTGCATTCTTTATACAAGTTATATTGTGAGCGGCAATCGGATAAGGTAAGATCCGAAGCTCCTCAAACCGAGCCTCCAAAGAGATCAATCTCCTCAAGATTCAACCCGGCCCTCCAAATGCTCAAACGACCCCGACCAATAACATCGGGATTAATTGAGGTCGATGACTATCTCAACACATCGTTCGAGGCAAACGACCGCGGTATCTTGGAGTGGTGGAAACAAAAGAGATCAAGATTTTCGATCTTGTTGATAATTGCAGAGGAGATTCTTGCCGTTCCAATATCGACCATTTCATCCGAGGCAGCGTTTAGTGTTGGAAAACGGGTGATAACAGAAAAACGGTCAAGATTGATACCCGACACGGTAGAAGTATGCGTGTTCAACCAAGATTGGGGCCTTGCAGCACTCCGACAGCAAGACCAAAAGAGTTCGAATGAGGAGGTAATATCCGATACCGAGACTTAAAATTTTTTTTTTTCAATCATACATATAGTTTGTATTTGATCTGATTATGCTGTTTAGCACAAATTATAGGTTTCTATTATTAATCGTTTCTGGAACGTTTTTGCCATTTTAAAATGTAAGACCCGTTCCAATTATTTATAAGTGTCGTTTGGTTTTTTAACTTAGTAAAACTTACACCGGAGGTGGTGTTTTTTATTAAAAATATTTATGACTTATATAATTAATAATGGTTTTACTTTTTTTATATATATGTACTTTAAAAAAAAAAATTGAAACCTGCCCTGCCCCACCCTAGGACCATACCGTTGTGGCCCGAGACTAACTCGGGACAACCTACAACCAGACCAAACCCAATCCTCAAAACCCAGGACCAGGACCAGCCGGTCCTACCCAATTCCCACCTCTAGCTTGAGTATCAGGTTTATGTAATACACGCTAACGTTATTACTGTGAAGCCGTCGTAACTCGTAACTGGTGACGTACCAATAGAAGTCATGCAGGCCCTTACGAAGCAGAGCCGGCGTAGCCTACCCTGTCTGGAT
Organism: Aquilaria sinensis; assembly: GCA_005392925.1. Classification (NCBI taxonomy): domain Eukaryota; kingdom Viridiplantae; phylum Streptophyta; class Magnoliopsida; order Malvales; family Thymelaeaceae; genus Aquilaria; species Aquilaria sinensis. Next base: position 46,769 of record SMDT01000121.1, read on the forward strand.
TTGAACCCAACCCAGCTCCAGCAGGCCGACGTCTTCCTTTCCCTTAATACCTCTCCACAAACCCTACTTCTTATTTTCGGAAAAATCCAAGCTCTTCCAGTCTTTGGACACCTTCCAGTTCTAGGGTTTTCTTCCCAGGATAAACCGCAACGGCGCGTTCCTATTCTTGCACTTTCTGGGTTTCTGGTTTCTTCTCTTCCTCCGTTTCAGCGATCCTGTCGTCCCTTGTTTGTAATCGACCGATTTCGATTGTGTTTTTCGTTTGAGATGGTAAATTTTGTGAAGCGATCGAGGAAATCGAGCCAGGTCTCATGGGCGCAAGGTGTTGATTTTTGTCAGGTATAGACCTACCTAGAGCAATTGTGTTCAATCGGATCGTTATTGTTTTCGATCTTTTCTGATCGGTTAACCATAATCGATTGGGCTGTATGCTTAGTTGACTTTGGTGAAAACTTCAAATATCTTTTTTAATATCCATTGATATAGATCATTTCCGGGTGTTTTTCCTTCAATTATTTTAGTTTATGGCGTTAAGTCTTAAGCTGTTTTTCGACTTTTTCCGCCGTGTTAAATTGTTACAAAATCAGACACGGAAGAGTCCAGATGGAAGCTTCAATTGTCAAAAGCTGATGTTGATGGATGAACTAAATGAGAACCCAGTTCGTTTTTTTTTTCTTTTTCCTTGAAAGGAATTGGGGAAATTGAATTCTGATCTCCTTATATAATGTACAAAATCAAATTCGTTGGAGCTCAGATTCTGTGTTTTTTTTTTGGGGGGGGGGGGGGGGGGGGGGGATGAGGGGGTGTGGTGCAAGTTGGAGCTCAGATTGTTGTTGGATCAAAGACATTCAACTCAAATCTGGTATTAGTAATCTTGCTTTCAGAATTATGTAAGATAGTACTAACATAAACATGGGTGGATCAATTATCATAAATGACGTGATTAGGATTTAGCTCTTTTAATGCGTATTTTAGAGAAAACTTGAAGAGAATACTTGTGAAAAAAGTTTCTGTAGCTAAAGAAATATATAGCCTTTGTAGAATTTTGACATACCAACTGTGGATTTTGCTTTAGAGTATCAGCAGTGCAATTACTAGAAGATTTTGTTTCTTATGCTTGCTGCCCAAACTTGTCACCGAACTTGATTATGGTTTGATGCCACCTTGCACTGTGTATAGAGTCCAGTTTTATGAAGTCTTTTCATGTGTGGATCCTATTGGAACAGTTTCTCCCGAAGTAAAAGACATCAGATAATAATGAGTGAAATTATTGTAGGAGTTGCAAAATCTCTGGATAACTTTCTATCATTAGAAACTGTTAATGGTCACTACAGATAGTGATCCAATGGCTAGAATGATAACACACTCATTAGAAACTGAGAATGAGTTCATACAATTAAATCTGGTCATGTAATTTTGAGCTAACAAATAAATAGAAGTTTCCAAATGTTTGTTGAATTGAGCTTTGAAACTACACCGTGCCATTCTTCTGTTAATCACAACTGTCAAGATCTTCAGTCCTTTCTCTTCAAATCTCTTCAGGCATATGTGTACGAAACCTTTAATGGGTAGCTTATGATTCATCCACCATGATGGTTTATTAAGCTGTTATCTGTTGTGTTGTTTCAGGTGAAGCTTTTCTTGTCAGATGATTGTCCTTCTCAAGTTGCCAGTGAATGCAGAGACAATCTTCCAATGAAATCTTCGGGCACTCCTCATTCTGCCAATGTGGTAATTGATGATCTACCCCCTGGATTTGGAGCTGGTGGTATTTGGGCTAAATCAAAGAATGAGTCATTGTCTGCTATTCCTCAGATCGGATGGAAATGTCCTCTTAAAGTAAGGCCATGGCTAGATACTTGATATTTTGTTCTTTAAAAACTATTAATGGCGTGCATTTAATAAATACGAATCTTATTTAATATGAAATCATAACAATCTCTTATTGAACAGTTCATCATGAATTTAAACTGGCGTGTTGTCTCTGGTGAAGAGAGTGAAGAGGTAGTATCTCAGAAACTGCGTGAGAACAAAGTGTTGGAAGCTGTCTATCCACATCCTTCTTACATTCCTCCAAAGTATAGATTATTTTTCATTAAATTCTTTGCAATTTGGTCTGTTGTGCTTCTTTATCCATTGAAAACAAATAATGTTTCTGATCTGACAATTTTTTCGTTTCATATGCAGTCCCTTGATTTCAGTGGATGTAAACAATGAGTTTTATGATGACAGTCAGTCTACTGCTGTCCCTTTAACCCCTGTTGAAGATGATGCAGTAGATGGCGCATCTGAATTTGTGGCACAAAAGGATGTGCAAATCTCCCCAAAACCCTTGTCCCAGGGTCTTTCAAATCTTGAATCAGCTCTCGGGAAGTTACCTGGTGGAGGCGCTGATATAATGGCAGCTATTTCAACTGCCTTGACGGCATATTTGAAATGCAACAAGCAGGGAAGTTTGGTTGACACTAATTTACTCATTAAAATCCTCAGCGATCCAAAAATGATTGAGCAATTGATTCGTAATCATGATGGAGCACCACCCCAGAGTATACATGATCCACCCAGTCCAGCAAGTACTGTCAGCCATGCCTTAAATCCAGAAGCTACTTTGCCCAATCCAAATGCTGTTAGGGTTTCACCGATTTCAGATGGCAAGGACTTAAGCAACTTGTCAAAAGGTATGCAATCCATGCCCACAGCAGCAGCAGCTTTTCTACCGGATCTTGCTCCGTTATATGCTTCAGGTGAAGTAGATCCATCAGCTCATATGTCATACAGGGCGTGGGACAGGATGTGTGCACCCAAGACAGCGCATGGTAACCCTTTTCATCCTCAATTAAATCAGTTGCCGTCTGCCCAAAGTGATATTTCTGCCCTTCCTAAATCTACTCAGACCAGGGAATCTAGTATTTGCGCAACTGAAACAACAAGAAAAACTGATCCCGTAAGAGTTGAACCTGTGAAGAATCTTGATTACTTAAAGAACCTAATACGGGAGCATGGAAGGGAAAAGAATGAGAATCCAGACAATGATATCGTGTTAAATGGCGGCCATTTTAATATTGGACAAAACTGGATTGGATTACAGAACATAAATCCAGGAGAAATGAACAAGAGGACTAATAAACCCTGCATGTACTTCAGAAGCCCTAGAGGCTGTCGAAATGGGTCCAATTGCCCCTACTTGCACGACTTGGGAGTGGAATGGCGTACAGGTAGCGTCTTCGAGGCTCCAAGTGCTAAACGAATGAGGTTAGGGTCTGAAATTGCAGGAAGAATTATATAAAGGGGGTAAATAGAGAGACTCGCATATAGAAGCCCGTTTATTAGGTCTTTGTATAGGTGGTCCCTGAATCACGAATTGAGTCACAAGTTTTGAAGCATGATGAATTTGTTTGGGTCTGCGTTCTCAAGACTAATTTGAAAGAAACTGATTTCAGCGAATTTCATTAGTTTTAAACCCACTTCGACTACTGGGACTAGAAGGGGTGTATTCCATTGGATCATTTTGGAACCAAATCTGAGTATGCCAAATTATTTTTAGTTTGTATAGAATTCTGAACCAATTCACTTATATGTCGGAGCTTACCGAACCATCTCGAATATATTTCAGATCATTCAGATTACAATATATATATATATATATGGGATTAAAGCACATGGTAATTGAAGAAAATAAGATAAAGATTCATTATTTTAAATTTTATACCCAAAGTTAGATGAAGGTTCGTAGGTATAGTCTAAAATTTGAAGGCACTTATGTATGTTCTATAAGGATGAATTGTAAACTATGTAAATGTAATTTATTCGGTTTATTTGGTTTCAAGTTTAGAAATCATTAACCAATTGGATAATTAAATATGAAATCTGGTTTTTGGCTCATTCAAACCAACTAACAGAATCCGACAAAAAAAAACCAATTAACTGAACATCTGAATAATTTTGACTAATTTAATTATTGGTTTGATTTTCTCAGTTTTACGCAAAATAATGAAAATCGTTTATGCAGAGTGAAATTTATTCGACGAACCACTCCCATCTTTTTTTTTTGGGTAAGGTCCTTTGGTTTATTTTGTATCCTAAACAGGTATCCTAACTTAAGGTTGTCATAACAAAGCCCTTAATCTAATGTCACATGTCTCAATTAAATTTTTTCTGTTAATAGTACCGTTAAATTGGATGAAAATTGCTGATATAACATTAATTAATATTAAAATAAATATAAAATATTAATATTAGCCTCAAACTTTTCAAATAAATAATTATAAACCTTAAAATTTTAAATCTACCATTCACACCTAGTCATCATCCTCCTTTTCTCTAAAATCTCTATCCTCTGATCTCTTCAAAATTTTCGTTGCTGCACTATGAATTGTTCTGCGATATGTCCACTTCCACTTTAATCATGCCAAAATAGGTGACTACCTCTAAACTGAGCTACACCACCTCAATCTTGTCGTTGCTCCTCTACCATTGTTGCTTAAGTTTCTGAATTTTTTATCAAACAATCAAATTGAACCAAAGACAAAATTAATCTCAGTCGGATCTATAGATTTTCGGTTTAACTTGAGCTTTCTCGTAAGTTTCACGATACCCATAAGCCTAAAACCACAAAAGCATATCCCTAAATATCTGAATATGGCAATGACGAACCAACTTCGATGGTGCCACGAGAGCTTGAAGACGGTGATGGCAGATTGGAGGGTGGGACGGGATACAGAGGCAGAGGAGAGACGAGGAAATCTCGTGCGACTCGTTCCAGCTCCGGCGAGCAAGGAGAGGCCCTCGTCGACGAGACCCCTTCATTGTGCCTTCTCCCTCCTCGACCACCCCCTCATCGAGACCCCCATCGGTGTTGACAAAGGCTTTGCTCGGAAGAGAGCATATGGCGCTCTTATCAAGCAGTCCAACAAGCTGAACCTAATTGGCCAGTCGATGCGCGCGGCGGATATGATGGCAAAAAGAAACTTCGGCTTGAATGCTACCACTTTCCACCTGATCCTAAATGTCCCTGATGAGAAAGGGAACGATAGAGGACGCATGACAAGTGATGGATAAGATGAATGAATTTGGGGGTTTTCCCAGATCTGGTCTTTTACAATTACCTCTTGATCACTGATTGCAGTGCCAAAGATCTAAAAGCAGACAAAGAGATGATGAAGAAGATAGAAGAAAAAGGAGAAATTTTGGGTTCGTTCTTGATGTGTGGATTCATTCCCAATTTTCAGGAAGTTTGGATGTTCGCCGGTTACAAATTGCATGTTTAGGGGGTTTGCGTTTCGTTCTAGAAGTTTTTTGTCACTGGGAGGAGAAATTTTAAAAATTTGAGTTTATTATTAATGTCTAGGAATTTATAAGGTTTATAAGGTTTAGAATTATTGATTGAAAAAGATTTTAAGAATTAAAATTGTTATTTTATATTTATTTTAATATTAATTAATATCACATCAGTAATAATATTAAAATTATCAGAAAGTAACTAATTGGAATGTAAAAATTGAAATAGGGTATTTTAATAGTACAACTTTAAAGTAGACTATCCATTTATGATACAAAAATATACTAAGGGACATGATATAAAATTTACCTTTTTTGTGCTACATGACGAGCTCACTTAAATTAGTACAAGTTGGTACGGCAGTTTGTATTTTTTCTTTTTGGGTACATCAATTGATTTTAGTTTTTGTGAATTTAGTATAACATATCTATATATTTATATATACCAAAGTACAAGAGGTTGATATGGTTGTGACAAGTGTGTTTTGAGTTATGGTATAATAATCGGTTTTGTTCTCAGATTTTCTTTATTGTTGGCCGTTCAGGTCTCGCTGTTTTCAAGTAGGCAAGTTACTCATGGGTAGGCCACCTGTCCATGTTTTATGAAATAATAATAGGGAAGTCCTCTAACTGATATGATTTGCTGTCGAGGTACCATATGTTGGAGTTGTTCGATTTATAACATTATGTTGGTAGTTCATCTTGGAAGTTGTTTACTTCATTTTTTTTCTCCGTTCAGCCGTTAGTATAACTTATTGTAGGAAGTGTCGCTTGGGTAATTTATATATTTAGATTCTGTGTAGAAGTTTCGGAATTTATGTGGATATATTTGGAATGTGAAAAAGAAAAGGGGTTGAAGAAAACATCTTTGTTTCTCTATTGGGTTAATATCCCTTGTCAGCCAAGTTACTTTGATCCATTGTCATTGGAGGCATGGGATGCTTAAATCTTCCATTTTACACCTATGTGCAATAATTGCAAATGATTTTTCTTTTTGGAATAATTACATTTTGCGTGAAATTACACTTTGCTATTTCTTGCTTTAGAAATATATACTTTGTCTCTGCCTTTTTAATATAGTCCGACAGCAACTTCTGAAATATTAATTTAGGCTATACGGTACTCATATTTAAGTAATTTCAATTTGTATGGTATTTTTTATAGTTAATTGGTATTTAAAAAATATAGTTTTCTTTTTACAGAAAGAACGGAAAGAAAAATTTGATAATTTAAAATGTGATGATTTAAAATGTTCATTAACTGTAAAAAAAATACTATACAAATTGAAATTACTGAAAAATGACTACCGTAATGTTTAAATTAAGATTTTTGAATTTACTATCGGACTGTATTAAAAAGCTAAAGGGTAAAGTGTATTTTCTAAAATATAAGGGGACAAAGTGTAATTTCACCTAAATCTCAAGGGATTAAATTGTAATTAACCCTTTCTTTTTTACATGGTGAGTGCTTTTGTCTATGAAGTTATGTGTCTGGTATTGGTGAAGACAAAGAAAACATGGTAGTGAGTGGAAGTAGCTGCTTGGCTTGCTATACATATAGGGATAGATAGGATGCTGTATCCAGGGAAAAGCAAAGTAGTTGTTAGTTTATATTTATATGTTGGTTCTTCTTTATTCTCTTTATATTGTAAGTGGCATTTAGTTATTCATCCTTGTTATTATTGAAAGTTTTCATTTCTATCTAATAATTATATTTATATGCATGGTAGAATGAGGGCACATGTGTGGCCCATAATGGGAAAGCCCATATCGAGAATAAAGCCTACAATATGGTATGAAGGGCCTAGCTCTAACCAGGCCAAAGAGGAAACCCTTTGGGGATGAAATCAGAATCTCAAAATTACAAGATAAACATGATGATTTTCATCTAGAAACAATCATCCTAAATCTTTTCCCTTAACTATATAAATAGATCACCCACACTGATCATAAGGTATGAGATGGGACCCAACATTTTACTATTCTCACCTTTCGACTGGAAACTGACTTAACCATTGGAGGGTTTCTCCCGTGAAAAACATTATGGGGCATGAAAAACATTCTGAGGCTATGATGTTGACATTGGTTGCAGGAACCTATTTCAACATCCATCAAGCTTTTGTAACAAGCCTATATGACCCTACCTCGACTATCAATCTGGCACCATTTATGGGAAACATGATGAACACTCAAAGATCTTGCATGGATAATTAAGATCAATTGGGGAATGAGCATGAAAGCTAATGTTGGGAATAGACCAATCGCCCAAGGGGTCTGTGAGACCCCAGGATGAGGGGACCACCCATGAAGTTGAAGAAGAGAAGTTCCAAGTATTGCCTAAGGATCCTTGGAAAGGTAAGGGACCCATTCCCTTAAATAACGATCAATTTCAAGCTCTTTAGCATGTCTTTTTTGAACAATTGAAAGCGACTGTTCAACAAGAGATACTGAGAGCATCATTGAAAGTACCCGAGGGGGCCGCAGAGAGCTACCTAGCCTCTGATGAGCCCCGATGGGCCCTACCTTGACATTCACCCCCAAGGACCTATGCAGGCGAGCCCCTTGCATCATTAGGGTAGGCGGATGACCCCACTGGCAGTGATATAATAGTCATTATGCAAAGGCAAGACTAGATATAGTAGCATATGAGGATACTCGAGCCCCTAATGGTAGGACCTGGCCTTACCATCGATATTCGTGTATGTGGCTTTAGTCCTTTACAAATGAGATTATCAATGCTCCAACTCCCGACAGCTTCTGGATCTCGAAGACTGACTTGTGTGATGACCTCTTCGATCCTATCAATCATTTGTAAAGGTGTATCACCACTATGAGGTTAGAGAGGGCTTTAGATGCCATCATGTGTAGCACATTCAGCTCCATATTAACAAGGGCAGCGGCCTCATGGTTTGGAACCAAAAAGGGGTAACATTTCTATTCCTTTAAAGACCTCTTTCTTAGGCATTTCTTCACCACTTCTTGGGGAGTAGGTTGATCCCTAAACGGTGGTTCACCTATTGAAGATTTGGCATGATCGGGACAAGCCTTTAAGGGACTATGTATGGAGCTTCAATGCTGAAGTGGTACAAGTGTGAAACTTGTCCCCGAAATTACATCTGGTAGCCATTACCGAGAGAAAATCGAGGGACTCTAAATTGGCCTAGGGCTTGTATGAGAACCCCGTTAGGAGTGTAGATGAGTTTCTTGATCATGCTACTAGGTACATGCTTGCAAAATAGCTCAATTGACCTGTGATGCCAAAGGATTAGCCAAAGGCTAAAGAAGACATACCTGCAAAAGTAAAAGGAGTAGAGGAACATATTTGACATTACCAAATCTAGTTTTGCCACTACTAAGGGAGACAAGGGCTAACATTCTCTACACTATGGAAAGAAAGAACCAAGTGCCGATATGGCCTCAGCCTATGGGCCCTTTAAATAAAAAGGATTTAAAGAAGTATTTTCGGTACCATAAAGATAAGGGCCATGACACGGAAGACTGCTGGCAGTTGAAGAGGCTCCTCGAAGAGATGATCTAGACTGGAAAGCTGAAGGAATAGCTTGTTAGCCATCATCCTTCAATTGAAAGCAAGAAAAGTGACCCCAGAGAAGAGATGACAAAGGTGATTGTGATTGGGGACAGTGGTAGCAAAAGCCTTGATCACCCTTAAGGGACCATAGGAACCCGAGACCCACGGCAAGTCATGCACATGATTACCAAAAATGAATCTTCTGTTACTTGAAAGGAGGAGGAACATGAAATTGCCCAATTGGATGGAGCTGCTGCTAGCAACATCTTTACAAGGCTTGATTGATCATGTGTTCTTGTCCCTCATGTGGACTCAATTGTCATTATAGAAAGATTAAAAATTGGGATGATGAGAAGGTGTACTTGGATACAAGAACCAACTCCAACGACCTTTTTGTTGATTTTTTAGGGAAGATCAGAGTTAAGAAATCTTTGTTGACTCCCATTTTAGGGCCTAAGTTTAGAGTTAGGAAAGACAAGGTGCTGGTGCTTAGGATGATTAAACTACATCTTATGCTGATGGGTGGCAACAAAAATGGAAAATCTATTTGCGACTCTAACATGGTGCAATTCCATTTTAGATTAGACATTAAATGGCTAATTATGGTTTTTTTGTGACTCTTATTGGGGATGCCATTGTTTATATAGACCAGGCATTAATGAAGCAAAGTTACATGGCCAACTTAAGAGGGCCATGGGACGACCAACAAGCCATGATGGACCAAGAAAGGAAGAGGAAGCAATCCCATGACAACAAGCCTATTATATCAATGTCTTAAAATGTAGAAGAGGTAGAGCTAGACCATAGGAAATGTCATGCCTGCGACTTCTATGGGCCATGGCTATAGCTAGAGTGTGCATATATGTGATAAAAATTATAGAAATGATTAAAAGAAGTATATGAAGTCAAGTGTTCAATGGGGTGCCCAAGGGTGCCTAAGTGCACATAAGGGGGGCATGATTAAGAATGCTATGCCCTAAAAGCCAAAAGCGGCTGAAATTAAGTGCCAGAGTAGGTTTTGAAGTAAAGGTTTAAAATGAGGAAAGAGTTGGCTAAGAAACCCAAAAGTACCAAAGTGCACCATGGGAGGGGCACTAGGTGGCTCACGGACACACACTTATGTGCACTCATGTGTCTAAGAAAGTTTAGGCAAAATGTCTTTAATAAAAGCCATGTAGGTTTAAGGCTCAACATTAGAATAAGGCTTAGAGCTACAATGTAGGTTGAATAGAGGAAAGGGGCACATAAGAAAGACAATGTGTACCATCGGGTGTACTAGGAGGCTCTTGGGTAGCCTTAAGGGGTTTACAAGTTTGCTTGAAGATTTGGTGCCTTAGATAGCCAAATTAAAAGAAAAAGTGGGCGTTGAAAATGGACCAAAATCTAATTCGAACATGTTGGCCAAATGATCTAAACTAAACAAGTGACTTATGGGAGGTTAAGGCCTACATTGGTCAAAAACTTGGTCATCAAGTACAACTAGCCTAGACTTTTATGACTGTTTGGACTTAGGGGCCAAAATAAAGTAGCTTCATGGGGGCTTCTTACAGCTACCATATTCAGAAATTCTAGGCAAAAATCCTGTAAAAGCTGAGAGAAGGTTTAAGAGCAAAGGAGGCCAGAAATCGAGCATGGCACCTTAAGATAGGCTTACGGGGGAAGGCTTTGGCTACTAGCTGCTAATTCAACAAGGTAAGGGTTCGAATGTGCTCATTTTCCTAAATTTCATGGGAAAAAGGCTGCTCTAGGTGATGGCTAAGGCCAGGGGACCTTCGTAGCTAAAAAGAGGGGCTAGGTGTGTTTTTCGCACTGTGGTAGCTAATTAGCCTATGTTAAGGCAGGCATTAGGGCTTTGTTTAAGCTTGGCCCAGCTTACTTAAAACCTGGAGCTCTAGGCAATTAATCAGCCTAACTAAATCAAAGTGATCATATGCCTAATTAAACAACAAATGTTTGCTAGGCCTTAAATGGAAAGCCGTATGTTTGTGGAGTGTGTGTTTACATGCTTCTTTGTTGGTTGCATGTGCTAGCCCCTATCTTGTATATAAATATGTTTGTATTATATTTTCCTATGTCTTTTTTTTTCTTCTTTGTCTTCATTTACGGGTGCTTGAAGGAGTAATCATATATTTATGAATATGACAATGTTTTAAACATTGTAGGCACTAGCTGCCAAATTTGGACCCTTATTGAGTACTGAAGTGCTCACACCCTATTTCTTCACATTTTAGGAAAGGAAGTGGAGGAATAGGTGCTTGTGAACCTTTTTTGATGTGTGTGAATAAACATGTGTAATACTTGGTTATATTGGATTATTGACAAATAAAAAAATTTTATATTATAAACTAATGATTTATGGATGTAGGCTATCATGTTTATTGTGGGAGTAGCTACCTTTGGTTTTATCCTAGTCTTTGTGAAAACAAGGAAGCTCATAAGAGAATGGTTGCCTAAATGTCAAATAAGAATGGAGGTCCATGTAAGTGTGGGCATTGAAACCATGTAGCCTAAGTTTGTGTAATATGCATGCCACCTAGTTAGCTCAGCTTTTGGTACATATATTTTGAACATGTAATCCCTGAGATGCCAATTTTTGGTTATGTAAGTAGGTGTATGTAACACTGACATGAAGACTAAGGGTGCATAGTGGCATGTGTCTTGGTAATACACGGTAGGCTTAGTGGTAGGCCCTCTGAGACACATAGTGTAATGAGTACATGATGCATGCATGGTGGCTATGTTTTTGTTTTAAAAAGGCCTAATAACTTATTTTGGGAATGCATGTTTGTATGAAGAATCTTGTTAGGACACTAGGAGGGCGTAAGGTAAGCCCTCTTGGGCACACCAACGTGCACATGCACGCGTACACACACACATACACAGGTGCACATAGGCTTGCTAGAGCACCCGGTAGGCCTCCAGGGTGCTGAGGCACCCAGTTGCACGCACATGTCCTGCCTACACTCTTAGCACACCAAAGGTAAGCCCACCAGGTGTGAGTGCACACACCAATTAGCGCACAGTCCCATGTACACCTGGTAGGGCCTAAGGTAAGCCTGCTCAAGCACATCCACATACTTAACCCATTAGTTCTAAACCTAATTAATTCTTGTACACTGGCATAATTGGTAAACTTCACTCACGAACTTGCCTTATTTGTGCATGAAATCTGAAACAAGCATTTAAAATTTGCTTAATTTTTGCTAAGCATCTTGGTGGTCATGCTGCACTTCATCCAAGGAAACTTAAAATTTGGCTTAACCTCCTAGGTGTAATAGGGGGTAGGTGTTTTAGGGCGTGGCAAAGTTGGTATCAGAGCTATGGTTATGTAGGACCCTAATGGTCTATTAGGCTAATTCCCACTATGATAGGTATGGACTAATGTTTTACAGAATGATGACTAGAGGTATAGATAGAGAAAGGGAGGACCAATTAAACACTAAGGTTGATCAATTGAATGATTAATAGCCTAAGAATGAAGAGGTGGCTAAGAGTAGAACATGACCACCTAATAGGGCCAGAGAGCTTGGATCTAGTGTGTAAGGCCAATAGAGAAGGGAACACATGATTAGAATGATGCAAGCTGCTATTGCAGAACTTGTAGTAGGTATGCAGGCCCTCACTAGGGGTTAGGCCTAGGTACCTAGAGGCACCACAACTAAAGAAGGATAGGAAGGAGAAAGAATGGAAAGGAGGACTGGGAAGGAACTAATGAGAGAAGACCAAGCTAGCAGAAATGAGGCAAATGAGGAGCATGAACAAGATGATGAGAAAAAGAACCCAAGGTGTAGGAAATTGAAATCAGAAATTAAGAGAAGTGATAGAGGATGGGAGCATTTAGGCACTAATGCTGAAAGAATGAACCAACTTTTCAAAGTACCAAAGGGCTAACTTCCAAAGAAGTGTTAAGGACTCCTAAAAGAGAGAAGGAAAGACCAAAATGGAGGGTTTAAAGAAAGGTCAACTGGAAGGCTTTCTAGCACTTAAACCCCTAGCATTTAGAGGTAGTGGTGACCCAGATAAATCTGAATTCTGGATTTACCAAATAGAAAAAGTGTTTGAGAGAATGGAGGTTACATCCACCTAAAAGGTACTCTTAGCTACCTTTAAACTAGAAGGAAGTGCAAAAATTTAGTGGAGGACAGTGTAAATGGCTCATTTGAGTAAGAATGAGAGGAAGCCCATAAAGAAGAAAGAACCCATGAGGTGGGCAGAATTTTTTCAAGTGTTCCAGTAGCAATATGTCAGTAAAGCTCTTAAGGATCAAAAGCAAGTGGAGTTTGATTTGTTGGAACAAGGAAAAATGTCTATAAGAAAATATGAGTACAAGTTCAGCAGTTTCCTTAGATATGCTCCTCAATATGACAGATGGGAGGAGTTGAGTTCCAAGAGATTCATAAGAGGGTTAAGGCCTGCACTGAGACAAATACTCAGACCCATTGGTATTAAGAACTACTATGAGGTTGTTCAAAGAGCTTTGACACCAGAGCAAGAGTTCCATCACTTTACAGCAGGGAACATTGGAGGAGCTCCCATGGAACATAAAAGCGGCAAGAAGAGGGCTAGAGAAAGGCTATGGGGAGCTGAGTTTGGAAGAGAGCAGAAGAAAACTAAGAAGCCTCAGAGGTTTAGGCCTCAATGCAAAACTTGTGGAATGTACCATGGCTTTAAACCATGTTATAGGCTTATAGAGGGATGCCTGAAATGTGGCTCGCAAGAACATTGGGTCAAAGATTGCCCAGTTAAGAAGGAGGAAATGAGAGTATTGGGTAGATTTGGGGCTGCTTGGCCAAAAAGTCAGCGTGGTAGGGGAAAAGGAACAGTAGCACCCTTGCCACCTATGTCAATATGGGGAGGACCAAGATAGCCTATGCTAGATAAAGTACAACCATAGACAGGGAAGAGTGTACCAAAGTGAAGGATCAAAAAGGAAAATGGAGCCCAACATTGGAGAAGAAGCCATAAGTCAAAACAAGCTGAAAAGAGAAGCACTGAAAGGTAACCTTTATCTTTATGATAAACTTATTTCAATGCTTTATGATTCTGGTGCATCCATATCCATTATCTCAGCTAGACTAGTAAGAGAATTAAACCTAGAGGCTACAACATTACCTTAAATGTATATGATCAGAACAGCTGGGAATGAAATGTTGATTTCACATCACATGGTCAAAGACTGTGTGATTAGGCTGGATAAGCTGTAACCAAAGTCTAATCTGATCATTTTAGAAACTACTGGATATGATATAATATTGGGCATGAATTGGCTAGCTAAAAATAATGTCATTATAGATTGCCAAGGTAGAAGGTTAATACTGCCAGGATCAATAAAGCATTCTTTAAAGGACATAACAAAGTGTGATGTTGGGAAAATAAAATTAATGGATTCCATACCTATACTTTCTAAAGAAGAATACATGGGCTTAGATGAAAATGAAACTAAAGATGAGCTAGATAGAATTCTTGTTGTGAGGGAATTCCCAGAAGTATTCCCTTTTGAGTTACCAGGCTTAACCCCTCTAGGGGAAATAGAATATGAGATCAAATTGACTCCAGGTGCCACTCCTATATTTACTGCCCCATATAGGATGGCAATTCCTGAGATGAATGAATTAAAGAAGTTACTTGATGAACTCCTTGAAAAAGCATTCATTAGGTCCAGTGTGTCTCCTTGGGGAACACCAATGTTGTTTGTGAAAAAGAAGGATGGGGCACTTAGGTTGTGCATTGACTATAGAATTCTCAATGTTATGACTGTAAATAATAAGTATTCTCTCCCTAGAATTAAATATTTATTTCATCAACTTAAGGGAGCTACAGTATTTTCAAATATTGATCTTAGATCTGGATAATTCCAACTAATAGTCAAGGAAGAAGATCCTAAGACTACTTTTAGGACAAGATATGGACAGTTTGAATATACAGTAATGCCTTTTAGGCTTACCAATGCCCTAACATTCTTTATGGACATGATGTAGAGGATATTTAGACCATATCTAGACCACTTTGTGGTGATCTTTATAGATGATATCCTAGTATATTCAAAGGATGAAAAAGAGCATGAGAAACAATTAAGAATGGTGCTAGGCTTGCTGAGAAAGCACTAGTTATATGGCAAATTGAGTATGATGGCCAGGGGCCTCATCGTTTATAGTCATAGTGACTGGTGGAGGAACTTCTGGGAGGAAGAACGCCTGGTGGATTGGACGGCCCAAAGGAGAGTGCCTGAAAGCCCAGAAACAAAAGGTTAGGAGGCCCCCGGAGTGTTTTTCCGGGGGGGGAGCCTCCGACGCCCAAGTCAGTGGTGGCTGAGAGAAAGACAGAGAAAATAGCACAAAGGGCTGAGGAGTTTTGCCTGGTAACGGGAGCCGTATTTTGCCAGCCAACCCACCCTCCTGTCTGGTATTAACTCCTGGTATTTATAGGAGTGCCTAGCCCGCTCAGATCGCGACACGTGTTCGGTCGGACGTTCCTGACTTTCTGGGCATAGGAGACAGATAGTAGGTTACCTTGAGCCATGTGCTGAGACGGGCCATGATGTGATTTTGATGGCGTCAGCCTGATCACACCTTTTCTCGGGTAGCGCCAGCTTCTTCTGGCCATTACTGTGGCAGGGAGTTCGGCCAGATAGAGGCGATAGCGTTTGGCTATCACATGCCCCCCCTTTGGAAAGCCGAAGGAAGACTTCGGTTTTGCATCTCTTTCCGAGGTCGTCTATGGGAGTCTTTTTGGAAGCATAACCTGTTCCGAGGATGTGCCTTTTGCCCGAAGATCACGGGCTCTTCGGTCTTGGCCATTTCTTTGGCGTCTTCGAGGTGGAGCCTGTGCCGAAGATACACCTCTTGCCCGAAGGTCATGGGCTGTTTGGCCATAGCCTGTCTCTTGGTGTCCTCGAGTTGGCCTGCTCTTTGTTTCTGCAGGTCTGTTTGGCCAAGCGTGTCAGTCTGAGCGGCGCGTCCCAGTTTTCCAGGGATGTCAGAAGACGTGTCCCAGTTTTCAAGGGACGTTTGGAGGACGTGTCCCCCATTTTTGCGCAGCGGTTGACACGTGGCGCTTTGCCATTGGAGGAGAGTCGCGTCGGTTACAGAGGGCGCGCCTTTTCAGGTGCAGAGAGCAGTTACGGCGACGGTTCGCCTCCAAAGGGTACTTATGACGACGTTTCGGTTACCCACCTCTGGCTTATAAATAGCCCATTTCATCATAAGTTCCTTTTGCTTTTTCTTCTGCTCTTTTCTCTGCTTTGCCTCTGTTCTTGCATTTTTCTTGCTTTCTGTGGCGGAGCTTCCTTAATCAGAGTCTTTTTTCCAGCCAACTTTCACGATGGCGTCCTCAGATTTTGGCAAATCTTTCGGTGGGTTTTTGTTTTCCAGCGCGTTTTGATCCCTATGTTCTTCTGAGTTTTTCTCTGGAAACTGTTTTCTTCCGTTTTCAAACTCATTTTTATGTCGAAAATGCCCATTCCTGAGAGCTGGCAGCCTCTTTTAGCCCATCCTTGTTGCACCACCCCTGAGAAGTTAGAGAGGTGGAAGAAAAAATTCTTTCTTCCCTCTTACGCCGTTACTAGGCTGCCTCGTTCTAGCCACTATGCATTTTCAAACCATAGTAAGGAGGTTACCGTTTTCCGAGCCCAGCTGAAGGCCGGTCTTCGGTATCCTCCCCCGAAGATGGTGTGCGAGTTCTGCCAATTTCATGGCATTGCTGTGAACCAGCTTCCCCCGAACTCGTTCTGCTATTTTAACGCCTACCTCTGCATGTGTGGCGTCTTCGGGATAGAACCCCATTTCAGGATTTTTATGCAGTACTACAAGCTCTCTGTGGTCCCGAAGGGTGGCTTCTATTTCATGCTACCTCGGGGATCCGGGAGCAAGAAATTCATGTTCACCTTCGCCACTAAGGATAGCTGGCGGGGGTGGCAACAGAAGTTCTTCTTCCTGAAGATGGCTGAGGCCTGGTCGTACGTTCCGACCAAATGGGCTCAGGGAACACTGGATGCGGACGTTGGTGATCCGAGGATGCTGCTGACCCCAGAGTTGGCTCCCGTGTTCGCGGATTTCGACGCCCGCATTCGGGCTGTTTCTGACTGGGATCCCGAGGTCTCTCCGCGCGCCCTTTACCCTTTTCCAATCAACTGGAAGTTGATGACCGAAGAGGTCCTTCGGGAACTAAAGGTGGTAAAGGAGCACAAGACTGACCTCGGGATGCCAGCTCCTGCCATTGCCGGGAAAGATTCCTGGTTGGTCAAGCTTCTTAAGGAGGAGATTTCTTTCGAAACGCTTGCCGAAAGTGAGTTATCTTCTACTCCTTTGCTGTTTTTTCCTCGGACTTACGCTGATGTTTCTCTCCTTTTTCAGAGATGGGCGACGACACTGCCGCCTATTACAAGTCCCTCTTCTCCGGCCAAGTGGAGAAGGACGATCAAACGAAGAAGGCGGCTTCCCGAAGGCGGAAGTCTACTGGCGCGGGTCCTTCGAGGAAACGGGCAAAGAGAGCTGCTCAGGTTCCTCTAGAAGAAATTCCCGAGGAGACTGCCGAGGAGCCTGGGACAGCCGAGGTTCCGGCGTCTGAGGCTGCTGCTTCCGAGGTCCCTCCAACCGACGTCCCTCCTCAAAGTCCTACTGCGTCGCAGGCCCTCCTTGATGTAGTGGTAGAAGTACCTTCTGCCGAGGAGCGGCGCAAGCAGAAGGGCAAGGGCATTTCGGCCGAGGAGGCCGAGGACTCCGAGGGCGATGTTGTCGAGGTCCCGCCAGGTTTGTTTCCAGACAAAGTGTACTTCCTTTGTTTTTTCTGGAATTGCCTTTGTCTCTGACCTGTTTTTCTTTTTCGCCCTGCAGGGGAGTTACTTACCCCGAACTGGGCGGCCGAACACGCGGAGGCGAGGGCCCGTCGCGACGCCAAAGTCCCGCAAGGGAAGATACCAAAGGAGCCTTTCTGGACATTCACGGAGGACATGAACTTGTACTCCGAGGACTGTCCTGAAATGGTGAAGCAGATTTCGAAGGGGGTGCTCACCGAGGCCTCCTTCAAGGCTATAGCGGCGGCCCACCCGGGGGATAACACTCTTGCCGCAAAGATCACCGAGCATGCTGCTCAGGTATATCCTTCACAACTCTTCCCTTTCAATTTTTTCCTAAGTGTTTGGCTCTTACTGACCTTGCGTTTTATCTCCTTTGCAGCTGCTGGGGTACGCCGGCTTTCTCCGAGTTCGGGTAGCCAGGCAGACGGCATTCCGAGCTTCGGCCTCAGAGGCCCTAGAAAAGGCGAAAGCGACGTGCTCGGAATTGACCGCCAAGAACCAGCAGCTGGCAGATGCTGCGAAGGAGGAAGCTGCCACCCTTCGGGAGGAGTTCCGAAAGGAGAAGGAAGTTTTGATGGCGGACTCCTCCCTGAAGATTGCCGACCTCCGCAATCATGTGGCGGGGCTGCGCGCTGCAAACCAAGACCTTCTCCAAGACAAGGCAAAAAAAGAGAGAATATCATAGTCACACTCTTGTCTGAGAAGAAAACCCTTCAAGCCGAGGTCCAGTCTTTGAAGAAGGAGCCGAAGGGGGAGGAGCGGATAAAGGTGCTGGAAGAGGAGGTCGGGGATCTGAAGGACGAGCTTGACGACCTTGAGCTTAAGAAGAACAAGTCTGATCAAATGAACAAGGTCGCGTTTCAGGACGGCTTCTGCCTCGCTCGGCACCAGGTTCTCCAGAGGTTCCCAGGTCTGGACCTCTCTTTTCTAGAGGGTCTAAACATTCCTGGGGGACCTCGGTGGAAATGGTCCAAGATCGAACATCTGAAGCTTCCTCCAATTCCAGCGCGGAAGGTGGCGGAAAAGGGTGGACAAACGAGTGGCTCTCAGGACGCCGCGAACCCTTAGGCTTCTTTAGGGCCCCTTTTCCTTCCCTTCTTTTTTGTACTCCTTCTTCGGGCACTTCTTTATTGTAAGGCAGCTTTGCTCTTAACGGAGATTTTTTGGCTAAGTGTTTCTTCAAGTTTCTTTATTTCCATTGTCCCGAACACGTTCGCTCAAGAGACTTCGGAAAACCTGCGATCAAAGAAACTTTTTTACCTTCCTTTGTCCTGAGTACGTTTTACTCGAGAGACATTCTGGAAAGTCTGAGAAAATTTGACTAAGTCTTTTTGCAGGCTTTTTGCATTTCCAATTTTTCCCGAACATGATTGCTCAAGGGACTTCGGCAAACCTTCAGTCAAAAATTTTTGTTTTTCCAGTTGTCCCGAGCATGTTTGCTCAAGGGACTTCGGAAAACCTTCCGCGAGATTTTTCACTTCCCATTTTCCCGAGCACGTTCGCTCAAGGGAGCTCGGGAAATTATCTCAGCGCTGGCTACGGCGAGTACTTCTGCGAGATTTTTGTTTTCCATCTTTCCCGAGCGTGGCGGCTCAAGGGACTTTGGAAAGCCATATCTACGCTTTATCATGGCGAGCATCTTTCACGGAATATTGTTCATTTCTGCACTTAAGAAATTTTCTCAAGATACTACTATATATTTAGAACATTTTTTTGTTCAACATACCTCCTCCGCTCAACCTTAAGCGTAGAATTTTTTCAAGGCGCCCGAGTGCCAATTGCTCTTCAATTCTATGCCTTCGACGTCGCCAAGCTTGTACACGCCTTTTCGTTGTTTCGGCGAGGGCCAGATAGGGTCCTTCCAAGTTTGCGCCAAGTACGCCATGGGATGGCCTTCGGGGTGCGAAGTCGGCCTTTCGGAGAACGAGGTCTCCCTTCTTGATTTCTTTTGGCCTGGCCCGTAAGTTTATAGCCACGGCCACTCTTTGTTGGTAAGCTTTTCTTCTCAGCTCGACTATTTCTCTGTGTTCGGCCACCAGATCGAGATTGGTTCTTAGGCCGAGGTCGTTACCACCTTCATCAAATACTTGCACCCGTACCGAAGGTCGAACTATCTCTATTGGGATAATGGCCTCCGTTTCGGAGGTGAGTGAGAAAGGAGTTTCCCCTGTGGCTCTTCGGGGCGTCGTTTGGTAACTCCATAATATACTTTGGAGTTCTCCTGGCCAATTCCCCTTGGCTTCCCCCAGTCTCTATTTCAGGCCATCTTTTATGGTCCTATTCGATACTTCCACCTGCCCGTTGCTTTGTGGGTGAGCTACTGGGCGAAGTGCATCTTCATTCCGAGGTCGCTGGTGAATTCTTGGAATCCTTTGTCTATGAACTGGGATCCATTATCAGCCACTAGTAAACCTGGATACGATGTTCTTCCATACGAAGTTTTGCACTTCTTTTGCCGAGATAGTTGCTAGTGGTTCTGCTTCTACCCATTTTGAGAAATAGTCCACTGCTACCACGCAGAATTTCATGCCTCCGGGTGCTGTGGGGAGTGAACCAATAAGGTCTATGCTCCAGACTTCAAAGGGCCAAGGATAGTCTGCCGAGGTTACTATTTCCGAGGGTGCCCTCTGGATTTTTGCATGTCTCTGGCAACTACCGCACTTTCGGTCGAACTGCCTTACGTCCTTTCCCAGGGTAGGCCAGGAGTAGCCTTTGGCGGAGTATCACTGCTGCAAGGGCATCAGTTCCAATGTGTGAACCATACATGCCTTCGTGAACTTCCTCAAGGACCATTTCAGTATCCTCTTCATCCACACATTTTTGCAGCGGATTCGCATATCCCTGTCGGTATAACTCTTCGCCAATCAGGAAGAATCTTCCGGAGCGTCTTCGCAGTCCTGCAGCATCGCCGGGGTCTTCGGGGAGCAAATTCTCTGCGAGGTATCTTTTGATTTGGTCTTTCCACCCTGCTCCCGAGGTCGTCATGCTTAGCACTGATGCTCGGATGGTCTAGCACCTCGGTATATATTTTTTTGACTTCGCCAAGCAATCTGCCTCAGTGTTATTCCGCCGAGGTACATTTTCGATTCGTACGGCGTCAAACTCCCGAATGAGCTTTGTTACCAACTCATGGTATTTCGCCAAGGTCGGGTCTTTCGCGCCATAGTACCCTGCCATTTGCCGGACCACCAGCTGGGAATCACTATGGGCTTTCAAGTTTCTCACGCCAATTTTTCTGGCCAGGCGTAATCCTGCTATCAGGGCCTCATACTCGGCCATGTTGTTGGTGGCGTTGAAACTGAACTTGATGGCCTTCATTACTTCTAGGCCTTCGTTACTTCTAGGCCTTCGGGGCCTCTGATAATTACTCCAGCTCCCTGGTGTTCGGATCCTGAGGCTCCATCTACGTGCAAGGTCCATTCTGGCTCACCCTCTTTTGGATCTGAATGGCTCTCCTCAGTGATGGGTATTTCGGCGATAAAATCTGCCAGTGCTTGAGCTTTTACGGCCTTCCGAGGCTCATACGTGATTTCGTGTTCGCCCAGCTCTATGCACCACTTGGAGAGCCTTCCCGAATGATCAACCCTCTTCATGACATCCCGTAGCGGCAGACTACTTCGGACGATGATGGGGTGAGCCTGAAAGTATGGTCGCAGCCTTCTCCCTGCAAGCACCAAGGCATATGTAGCTTTTTGAAGCAAAGGGTACCTGACTTCGGCGCCATGCAGGGACTTGCTGACATAGTAGACCGGCCATTGCTTTGGCCCTTCTTCTTTCACGAGGACCGAGCTCACAGCCTTTTCTGTAACGGCGAGGTAGAGTACGAGGGGCTCTCCCTCCCGAGGTTGTCACAGAGTCGGCAGGCTGGCCAGGTAGACTTTGAGTTCTTCCCAGGCCTTTTGGCAATCTTCATCCCAAGGATGATCATTCCTTCCGAGGTCGCCTTCCATTTTTGCTGCCTTTGTGAGGATTTTGAGGAAGGGTCGACACCTATCTCCGTACCTGGAAATAAAACCTGCTCAGAGAGGTTATTCTTCCGGTGAGTCTCTGCACATCTTTGACTGTGGCAGGAGTTCGGAATCTCAAGCAGAGCCTCAATCTTCTCGGGGTTAGCATCGATGCCTCTTTCGGATACCATGCACCCAAGGAATTTTCCCGAGGTCACCCCGAAGATGCACTTCTCAGGATTAAGGCGGATCCCGAAGGCTCTGAGCTTTTGGAAGGTTTCCTCTAAGTCTGCAACGTGGTAGCCGGGCAGCTTGCTCTTGATTGTCCCCATTTGGTCTTTGAAGACCTTGTTCATCAACCTCTGGTAGGTGGCTCCTGCATTATTGAGCCCGAAGGGCATCCTGATATAGTAATATGTTCCTCCCTTGGTGATGAAGGCAGTCTTCTCTTCATCTTCGGGGTTCATCCTTATCTGATGGTAGCCACTGAGGGCGTCTAGGAAACTTAGGAGCCCATACTCAGCAGTTGAATCTACCAGTTGATCTATTGGCGGCAGAGGGTATGAGTCTTTTGGGCAAGCATCGTTCAAGTTTCTGAAGTCGATGCGCATCCGGAGTTTGCTGCTACCTTCTTTTGGGGCAATGACCACGTCGCTCAACCATTCGGGGTACTTGACCTCCCTGATAACTTCAGCATCTAGGAGACGCTGGACTTCGGTTTCGACAAAGTTGCTTTTGTGGGATGAGATGCTTCGTTTCTTTTGCCAGACAGGCCTTGCTTCCGGGCTTACTTTGAGGCTGTGCTGTATTATGCCAGGGTTTACCCCCGGCATGTCTTTTGGCAAGCAGGCAAACAGATCTTTATTTTCTAGCAAAAAGGATACAAGATTTTCCTTGTCACCTTCGGCCAAGCTCTTCCCTATTTGGGTAGATTGACCTGGGACAAGCTCTACTGCTTCCGTTTCTGCTTTGGCGAGATCTTCTTCTTTGCCTTTTTCTAGCACCTTTGCCTCCATCGTTTGCGCGAGGTTGCTCGCCGGAGTTTTTCGTGCTTTTACAAACACCTTTCTTACCTCGGCTTGGTCTAGGAAGACCTCTGCGTCTCCATCCTTGGTCGCGAATGTGACAGTCAAGTACTTCACATCAGGGCGAATATGCAGGTTCCCCATTGTCTGTCTTCCAAGGATGACGTTGTACGAGGATGGGACGTTCATGACGATGAATCTCGCCCTTGTGGATGCGTACAATTCATCTGCTATGCCTACCGAAGTCCCTTTCATCGTCAACGGGAGATCGATCTATCCGAGGTCGGGGAGTTCGGATGAATCAACCCCAAAAGTGGGCGAGGTGACAGGCTTTAGTTCGCTGCTGGAGATGCCCAAGCTCGGCAGCAGGTGCGAGAATAGGACGTCAGCTTTTAAGCCATCATCAAGCAACACTCTTTTGACGCCTCAGTTCCCTATCTTTGTCGTGATCAGCAGCGGATCGTTGTGGGGGGAAGACGACGGTGGAGCTATCTTTGCGAGCCAGTTTCTTTGATGGACTTTTGATACTCCATGACTGCAATTTCTCTGGCTTTCCGCTTTCTTTCCGAGGATGGGAGCCCCGTGGTGATGGTTTGGATCACCCCTGCTGGAGGTGGGGGGCGCCTTTTTGGACTTCGGTTTCTCCGCCTGTCGGAGTCATAGTCCTCATCTTCAGCCCTTTCTTCCTCCATTTTTCTGCCTTTCGGGGGTTGCATCCTCAGGTATTTCCGAAGTTGGCCCTGTTTTATCAGCGACTCTATGTACTTCTTCAGCTGGAAGCAATCTTCGGTGTCATGGCCGTGGTCGCGATGAAACTGGCAGAACTTCTTGTCATTCTTTTTGTTATCGGCGGCCATGGCCCTTGGCCGCCGAATTTGCTTCCCCTGCCTTTCCAGCGCCATGAGAATGTTGGTCCGTGTAGTGCTCAATGGTGTGAAACTTTGGGGTTTCCTTCCCCGCATCCTCCGAGGTCGTCCTGCCTGTTCGGTAGGATGCCGAGCTTGTTGACTGGACCCTTCGGCGTGGTGATGACTAGACTTCGGCCCAGCCATCCTCAGTTCCTCGGCTGTCATGTGTTGCTCCGCCCTATGGTAAAATTCTCCGAGGGTCTCCGGGGGGTCCTTTGAGAACTCATAGAACAGCTGTGAGTCTCGCCGAAGGCCCCGTGTCATGGCGAGAATGCGGATTTCGGGCCAGAAGTCTGGGACGCTCAGAGCTTCTCTGTTGAATCTTTCGACATAGTCTCGGATGGTTTCTCCGTTCCTCTGCTCTATGTCGAACATCTGTACAGGCATCTTCGCAGTAGGTCTGCTCCCAATGAACTGCTGGGTGAAGGCTGTGGACAACTCCCGGAACTCAGTGATGGTCTCTGGGGGCAAGGAATTGTACCACGCCGTGGCTGGCCCTGTGAGGGTGACTTCGAAGCACTTGCACATGGTAGCGTCATCAGCACCGTGTATTATCATGCTCCGTCTGTACTTCGTCAGGTGGGCCTTCGGATCAGTATGGCCATCATAAATTTCCAACCGAGGTACTCTGAACTCGCCTGGCATGGCTGCCTCAACGACGGCCTGAGTGAAAGGGGAGTCATCTTCGCAGGATGTTCCCGAGGGTCTGGGCCAAACGGATTTTCTGGCCACCTGTTTTTCCACTCTGTCCAGCCGTGCTAATATCTTCTCCATGAGCACTGTGGCGCTAGGGCCTTCTTCAGGGAATGGGGATCGTCGGCGCCTCTTCGGGGGGCGAGTTCGGCGCTGAGGGGACAAGGACCTCGCCTCAGGTGACGAACTGCTTCGCTGTGAGACTCTCGGCTGCTTGGACCTGGTTTGTCCCACAGAACGTTTCCCGAGGGCCATAATTTCTGTGGATGATTCTTCGCGAGGGTCTCCATTCCCCGAACTGCGATGTGTGGGCTTGGGGCTCCTCTCCCGAGGGCGTGTCACTGAGGGGGGTCTCTGGGCCTGTGCTTGCTGTGGCCACCTTCGGCCGATCTGCTGTGTCATTTCAGACACGACCGAACGCTGAAAGTCCCTCAAGAAACTCATGGTGACTACCAGAGGGCGGTCTTCCTCGGGCGCAGAAGTCCCTGGGAGTGTTTGCTCAGCAGCCGGTTGTATCTCAGGCGCGGACGGGGACCTCGGGAATCCCTTGTCCTTAGAACGCCGAGTCTCAACGACGGTGATCTCAGAGCGGGTTCCCACAGACGGCGCCAAATGATGGCCAGGGGCCTCATCGTTTATAGTCATAGTGACTGGTGGAGGGACTTCTGGGAGGAAGAACGCCTGGTGGACTGGACAGCCCAAAGGAGAGTGCCTGAAAGCTCAGAAACAAAAGGTTAGGAGGCCCCCGGAGTGTTTTTCCGGGGGGGAGCCTCCGACGCCCAAGTCAGTGGTGGCTGAGAGAAAGGCAGAGAAAATAGCACAAAGGGCTGAGGAGTTTTGCCTGGTAATGGGAGCCGTATTTTGCCAGCCAACCAACCTCCTGTCTGGTACTAACTCCTGGTATTTATAAGAGTGCCTAGCCCGTTCAGATCACGACACGTGTTCGGTCGGACGTTCCTGACTTTCTGGGCATAGGAGACAGATAGTAGGTTACCTTGAGCCATGTGCTGAGACGGGCCATGATGTGATTTTGATGGCGTCAGCGTGGCAGAGCGCCTTTTGAGGCGGATTGTGGCGTCTGTGATTGGATGTGTCAGAGGCTTCCTTAAATGCTTCCATAAATCTCCTGCCGTACTCCCGAGGTCCCTGGGTGAGGTCGTCCTTTGGTACGGACGGAGCCTCTTCGGGAAACAAGCCCTGAGTTCGGGGGTTCCCAGCTTCAGGGAGTTCCGCCTTCGGGGATATCGTGTTCGGCTCGCTATGTCTGCTGCCACTTTTCCGAAGGCGATCTGTTCACAACCCTGGGGGGGGCGAGTAGTGTCCTGGCGTGCCGGGCTTGGAGCTCTTCGGCTATCTCCCGAGGTGCCTGATCACACCTTTTCTCGGGTAGCGCCAGCTTCTTCTGGCCATTACTGTGGCAGGGAGTTCGGCCAGATAGAGGCGATAGCGTTTGGCTATCAGAGTAAATATCATTTCTGGATAAATTATATTGAATTCTTAGGCCATGTGATAAATGGATAGGGGATGGCTGTAAACCCAACCAAGATTGAAGCTATCTTACAATGAAAGCAACCTCAAAATGTCAAATAAAAAAAAGAGCTTCTTGGGGCTAGCTGGCTATTATAAAAGGTTTGCACCTAAATTTTTTGCAATGACAACTCCTTTAACAAGGATGACCAGAAAGGGACAGAAGTTTGAATGGTCTGAGAAATGTGAAATAAGCTTCCAAGAGCTTACGAATAAGATCACTTCAACACCTAATTCTAATATTACCTAATCTTAATAAATCTTTTGAGGTTTATACAAATGCATCTATTGTAGGATTAGGACGTGTATTGGTGCAAGATAAACAAGCCATTACCTATGGTTCAAGGCAGTGAAGACCACATGAAAAGAATTATCTAGTGTAAGACCTATAACTAGCAGCTATGATCTTTGCCTTGAAATAGTGGAGACCTTACCTATTGGGCAGTAAATTTTAAATCTTCACTGATCACAAAAGTCAGAAAAACTGCTTTACTAAAAAAAGTTGAATATGAGGCAAAGAAGATGGCTTGAATGTCTTAAGGATTTTGATTGTACCATTGAGTAAATAGAAGGTAAGGCCAATAGAGTGGTTGATGCCTTAAGTAGGAAATATATAGGTATCTTAAGTAATGGAGGAGAAAAAGAAAAAAATGAGCTCAATAGCCTAACTTGTTTGGCTAATAAATGGCTAAAAGGGGAAAAAGCTCAATTGAATGTGGCAACCATTCAATCAACATGGAAGGAAGAAATACTAAGGGTACAACAGTAGGATAAAGATCTTAGTAGAATAACTAGTCAAAGACATGGGAAACTATTTTAAGGATTCTCTTATAGGCAAGGGTTATTATATTTTCAAAATGAGTAGACATGGGAATCTATGTACCCCAGGGGTATGATTAAAGGGAACATATCTTGAAGAAGGCCCATTATAGTAAAATGAGTATACATCCTAGAACTCTAAAGATGTATCAAAATTTGAGGGAACATTTGGTAGCTACATACGAAACAAGAAATTGGCACATTTGTGTCTAAATGTATTATGTGCCAACAGGTAAAGGTGGAAAACCAAAGACCAAGAGGTAAGTTACAAATTTTACCTATACCAGAAAGGCAATGGGGATCCATAGCCATGGATTTCTTGGTAAGATGACAAGAAGAAAACATGATACTATTTGGGCGATTGTAGATAGACTTACCAAGTCAACCCACTTTTTACCAATTAATCTCACTGATCCACTGGATAGACTAGCACAGCTATATGTTGAAAAAATAATGAGATTACATGGTATCCCTGATGTAATTTCAGATAGAGACCCAAAGTTTGTATAAAAGTTTTGGAGAGTATTACATCAAGCCTGGGGTACCCAACTGAAACTAAGCTCAGCCTATCATCCTCAAATAGATGGGCAGATAGAAAGGACTATACAAGTCCTTGAGGATATGATAAGATGTTGTGTCTTGAACTTTAAGGGAGAATGGGATCAATTTTTACCTTTAATAGAATTCTCATATAATAACAATTATCACTCAGTGATAAAGATGACACCTTATGAAGCTTTATATGGAAGAAGGTGCATTACTCACCATTGTTGGCAGGATCTTAAAGAAAAGATTTCAATAGGACCAGAACTGATTCATGAAACAATTGAAAAGATTGAATTGATCCAGGAAAGGATTAAAGTTGCCAACAACAGAAAAGAAGTCTATGCTGACCAAAAGAGAGTAAGAGATTTGGAATTTCAAGTAGGAGACTATGTGTTGATAAAGGTATCCCTAATGAAAGGAATTATCCCAGATACATTGGGCCATTCCAAATATTAACCAGGGTTGGCAATGTGGCTTATAGGCTGGACTTACCTCTAGAATTAGGTCATGTACATCATACTTTCCATGTCAGTATGCTTAAGAGATATTTATCTACTCTACATCAAATAGTACCAACTTCTGACATCCCAATAAATCCAAACCTTACCTATGAGGAAGAACCTAAGAAGGTTCTAGCTAGAGATGTAAGGAAGCTAAAAAGTAGGTGGATAAGAATGGTGAAAATTTAGTCGACTCACCATTCTATGTAGAAGGCTAGATGGCAAACTGAACTTGAAATGCTTAGGAACCACCCAAAGTTATTTCCTAATCTGCTTGAAAATTTGGAGGACCAAATTTTTTAAATGGGAGAGAGTGTCATGCTTGTGACTTGTATAGGCCATGAACTGTACTTAGAGTGCACATAATTTCTACTTAAAATGTGCATATATGTGATACAAGTCATGGATATGATTAAAAGAAGTAAATGAAGTCAAGTGTTCAATGGGGTTCCTAAGGGTGCCCTAGGTGCAGATAAGGGGGGCATGAGTGAGAATGCATGCCCTAAAAATGAAAAGTAGCTGAAATTAAGCACCAAAGTGGGCTTTGAAGTAAGGGTTTGAAATGAGGAAAGAGTTGTTTAAGAAACCAAAGAGCACCAAAGTGCACCATGGGAGGGGCACTAGGTGGCTCACAAACACACTTTTGTGCACCTATGTGAATAAGAAAGTTTAGGCAAAATGTATTTAATAAAAACCATTTAGGTTTGTGGTTCAACTTTAAAATGAGACTTAGAGCTTTAATGTACGTTGAATACAGGCAAGGGGCACATAAGAAAGACAATGTGCACCATCGGGTGGACCAGGAGGCTCTCGGGTAACCTCAAGGGGTTTATAGGTTTGCATGAAGATTTTATGCCTTAGATGGCTGAATTAAAAGAAAAAGTGAATGTTAAAAATGCCCCACAAATTGAGTTGGACATGTTGACCAAATGATCTAAACTAAACAAGTGACTTATGGAAGGTTAAGGCCCAAATTGGTCAAAGACTTGGTCGCCAAGTAGAATCGGCCTAGACTTTTTCCACCACCTGGACATGGGGGATAAAATAAGGAAGCTTCATTTGGGTTTCTTATAGCGTCCATATTTAGAAATTATGGGCAAAAATCCTTCAAAAAGCTAAAAGAAGCTCTAGGAGCAAAAGAAGCCAAAAACCGAGCATGGCGCCTTAAGGTAGGCTTATAAGGATGCCTTGGAGGGCTTCAGCAATTTAGCTACTAATTCAAAAAGGTAAGGGTTCCAATATGCTCCTTCACTTGAATTTCATGGCGAGAAGGCCACCCTAGGTGATGGCTAAGGCCAAGGGACCCTAGGAGGTAAGAAAAAGGGCTAGGTGTGCTATGCGCACTATGGTAGCTAATTAACCTATGTTAAGGCAAGCATTAGGGTTTTGTTTAAGCTTGGAAAAACTTACTCAAAACCTAAAGTTCTATGTAAATTAATCAACCTAACTCAATCAAAGTGATCACATGCCTAATTAAACAAGAAATGCTTGCTAGGCTCTAAATGAAAAGCTATATATGTGTGGAGTATGTGTTTGCATGCTTCTTTGTTGGTTGCTTGTGCTAACCCCAATCTTGTATATAAATATGTTTGTATTATATTGTCCTATGTCTTTTTCTTGTCTTCTTTATCTTTGTTTGTAAGTGCTTGAAGGAGTAATCATATATTTATGAATATGACAATGTTTTAAACATTGTAGGCACTAGGTGCCAAATTTGGACCTTTATTGAGTACTAAAGTGCTCACGCCTTGTTTCTTCACATTTCAGGAAGGGAAGTAGAGGAATAGTTGCTTGTGAACCTTTTTTTAGGTGTATGAATAAATAGGTAAAATACTTGGTTATATTGGATTAGTGTATGAATAAACAGGTAAAATACTCAGTTATATTGGATTATTGAAAAATTGGAAAGGTTTATTCTATGAACTAATGATTTATGGATGTAGGCTATCGTGGCTATCGTGGGATTAGCTGTTTGGTCCTATCCTAGTCTTTGTGAAAACAAGGAAACTCGTAAAGACAATGGTTGCCTAATTGTCAAATAAGAATGGAGGTCTGTGTAAGTGTAGGCATTGAAATCATGTAGCCCAAGTTTGTGTAATATGCATGCCACCTAGTTAGCTAAGCTTTCGGTACATATATTTTGGCCATCTAATCCTTGAGATATCTTTTACTGGTTATGTAAGTATGTGTACATAACATTGGTGTGAAAACTAAGGGTGGATAGTGGCATGTGTCTTGGTAGTACACGATAGGCTTAGCAGTAGGCCCTCCGAGCACGTAGTGTAATGAGTAGATGATGCATGCATGGTGGCTGTGTTTTTGTATTAAAAAGGCCTGATAACTTATTTTGGGAATGCATGTTTGTATGAAGAATCTTGCTAGCACACTAGAAGAGCCTAAGGTAAGCCCTATTGGGCACACCAGAACACACACACACAAAGAGGTGAACACACACCCGTTAGAGCACCCGGCAGGCCTCCGGGGTGCCTCAGCGCCCAGTTTCACACACATGTCTTGCCTACACTCTTGGCACACCAAAGGTAAGCCCATTAGGTGTGAGTGTGGACACCAACTAGCACACATACTTAACCCATTAAGTTCTAAACCTAATTAGTTCTTGTACATTGGTCTAATTGGTAAACTTCACCCATGCACTTGCCTTAT
The DNA here is from genome assembly GCA_005392925.1 of Aquilaria sinensis. NCBI lineage: Eukaryota > Viridiplantae > Streptophyta > Magnoliopsida > Malvales > Thymelaeaceae > Aquilaria > Aquilaria sinensis. The sequence goes on from SMDT01000121.1 coordinate 76,997, forward strand.
TTGTGCATGAAATCTGAAGCAAGCATATAAAGTTTGCTTAATCCCAGCTAAGCATCTTGGTGGTGATGCTCCATTTCACTTAATGAAACTTAAAATTTGGCTTAACCTCTTAGGTGTAATAGGGGGTGGGTGTTTTGAGGCATGATAGGAAAAGCAAAAAGATTGGCAAATATTTCTCATCTGGGAGAAAGCAATCGTATATTGATTTCTTACGGGCTAACATGGATATTTTTGCATGGACCCTTAATGACATGCTAGGAATATATTCAAAAATTATCACTTAGATGTTGCAAGTTAGCCCCTCTGCTCAACTATTCCAACAAAAAAAAAACTACCATGGCCCTTGAAAAAAAAGACTTTGTTAGGGAAGAATTTAGATGATTGCTGCGAGTAGGCATCATTCAGGAAGTATGGTACCTGGAATGGCTCATTAATGTGGTCTTAGTGAAGAAAGAAAATGGAGAATGGTGCATGTACCTTGACTACAAGAACTTGAATGATGCCTACCCTACAGTTCCCTATCCGTTGCCATCCAAAGACCAATTGGTTGAAGTAGCAGCAAAATTTAAAATCCTATCCTTTATAAATGCCTTTAGTGGTTACCATTAGATTTGGATGAATCTTAAGGATGAAGAAAAGACAACCTTCACCATAGGATAGGTCATGTATTGTTATTAAAGGATGCCTTTTGGTTTAAAGAATATGGGAGCTACCTACTAGAGGCTCATGAACAAGATCTTCTTAGAGCAACTTGGCCGAAATATGGAGGTTTACGTAGATGACATGATTGTTAAAAAAAGGGCAATAAACCATTACTTTGATGACTTATGAGATACTTTCTAGAGAATAAGGCAATTTAATACAAGTTTAAATCCTCAAAAGTGTACTTTTGAAATTAGAGTCAAAAAATTCTTTGGTAACATTGTCTCCGAAAGAGGATTGATGCTAAATTCTTAGGTAACATTGTCTCCGAAAGGGGATTGATGCTAACCCAAAAATGATTGATGCAATCATGATGATACCTAATCCACATAATAAAAATGATGTCCAGAGGTTAACAAGATAGTTGACTGCCCTAGGTAGATTTGTTTTTCAATTTCGGGATCACTGTCAACCTTTTTTTGGATACTAAAAATAAAGGTAGCATTTGAATGGACCGAGGAGTGTTGTGAGGCCTTTAAGCAAATTAAAGTGTATCCACAGCACCTCCCAACCTTGAAGCAGCCAAAGCCTGATGAGCGCTCATTCTCTACCTAACTGTAACTGAGGGTTCTATCAGTGCCATCCTTGTCAGGTAGCAAGGGCCTAAGAAATGGCTAGTCTACTATATTAGCCAAATGCTCTTAGGAGTAAAGTCATGATATCTTGTACTATAGAAGGTAGTTTTTTCTCTCATAATAGTGTCAAGAAAATTGAGGTCATATTTCCAAACCCAGAAGATTATTGTTCAAACCGAGCTGCCCCTTTAAGACAATCTTAAAAAACTCGATGAATCTAGGAGGCTAGCTAAATGGTGTATTGAGCTAGGAGACTTTGACGTCGAAAATGAACCCTGAAGAGCAATAATGGCACAGACCTTGGCCGACTCTATTATAAAAATGACCACAGTAGGTGCACTAGTGGGAAAACACTCAAGCATGGCCCTACCTTGGGAAGTGTATGTTGATGGAGCTTTAAGACTCAAGTACCAAGGTCTCAGGGCCATACTATGAGGCCTCATCAGTATGAAAGTGACACTCAAAACCAAATTGCAATTCTCAATAATGAACAGTGTGCCTAAATATGAAACCCTCATAGCAGGCTTATAGATAGTTGGTCAAGCAGGGGTACAATGCCTGCAAATATATAGTGATTCCCAGTTGATAGTAAATCAGGCCATTGGAGTAGCAAGAGTCAAAGATCCCACTTTTCTTATATAGTTGAAGATGGAAAAGAATTTAATGTAGATGTTTGACTTCATGCTGGTCTAGAAGGTTCCAAGTGCCTAGAATGTGAGGGTGGACACCTTTTCAAATGCCAAGAAAAGGCCTTAAAGGAAGAACTTGTGTACCATTGATCCACCTATTAGAACACCAAGTCCTCGAGGATGGCTAAAGGCAGCCAATATGGATTTTTCTTGAATTTGGTACCTTAAGCAGCACACTTGAGGAATAAAGGAAGACCAGGAGGTGGTTAGGAAGGTTTGTCATCATAGGATGAAAATTGTACAAGCGAGGGTTTGTTTCACCTCTGCAACAATGCTTAACCCCTCAGAATGGGCAGGAAGTGCTCTAGGAAACCCATCAGGGAGACATTGAGACAAGGATACTTTTGGCCAATGATTCAGGGAGACACCAAAAGGCTTAATGCCTGGATACAAAGGGTGTCATCCTCTAGTGCTTCACAAGTAGCTAATCCTTGGCCATTTGCTTTATGGGGTGTCAACTTGATTGCAACACTTCTTATGGCCCTTGGATAAGTGAAGTACTGCATAGTGGCCATGGTCTACTTCACCAAGTGGATGAAGGTGAAGCTTTTTGCTTTGATCATGGTCCCCCCAATCATAAAATTCTTGTGGAAGAACATAATTTTTAAATTCGGATGCCCCATAGCCATTGTCATGGATAATGGAAAGCAGTTTGACAATCATTAGGTGTGCCAGTTTGAAGAAACAAAGGGAATATGCCTCTATTTCACACATGTAGCCCATCCACAGTCAAATGGACAAGTTGAAGTCACCAATTGGACAATAAAGAAAGGCTTAAAAAAGAGGCTAGGAGAGGCCAAGGGAAAGTGGGTCGAAGAATTGCCTAGAGTTCCATGGGACTATAGAACGGTGCCATGAAGTGTAATTGGAAAAAGTCCTTTTACGATAGTCTATTGGACGGATGTGCTCATACTCGTGGAAACCACATATCCGACCTTGCAGGTTCAAGTATTCGATAATGAAAGAAATGACAAGGCACTAAAAGGAAGATTGGATCTACTATAAGAATTGAGAGAAGATACCCAAGTTTGCGTTAAAGTCTTTAGACAACATGACCTAGGATAAGAAGGTCAAGAGGAAGGTCATCCAAATTGGAGGAATAACCCTTGTCAAAGCGGAACTAATAGGAAAGAACCCAGGATATGGGGTGTTGAGGCCTAATTGGGATGGACCATTCTTAGTCAAGAACAAAATCAGGGATGGGGTTTTTGAATTAGCAAATTTTTTAGCGTAGAACGATGCCTAAGACTTATGACTTAGATGATCTGTTACCCTACTTTATCTAGAAATTATTTGTTATCCTACTTTGGGAAGTAAAATAATGAAGGCATTCATTCTACCAAATTTGTTTCTTTTTGACAAACCGACATACAATGCCTTGAGGCTCTTAAGAAATGAACGAGGTCAACAAAATAAGACCTCAAAAGAACCCTTGAGAAATAAAGCACAAAATGATGATCAAAGGCTAGCCAGTGAAAAATGATCCCGAAGAATTATTTGAGACTACCTCTAAGTAAATGGCCATTGATGAGGCCAATCCTTGAATTATGACTTGGTATTGAGGTTGAACAAAAGAAATGAAAGAAAAGCGCACATAAACTAAACATTTTATTAATATAAATGTCAAAATCCTTTACAAAATTATTTTTTAATTTACAAGCCAAACCCATGGACTAGACAGTTGACAGAAGAGTACAACTACTAAGGAGTTAAAGGATTTCAAAGGGATATTGGAGGGGAAACATGAATCATATGAGGACCTCATGCCATGCTCCTGCTGAGCAAAGGCGTAAAGGCAAAGCCACTCAAAATTTATCTTCAATAGGGGCTTCCTTAGTGTCTCTCACCAATGAGCTATCATTGAAGGGCGTTTCTCTTGCCTTCCCCTCCTTTGGCAACATGTTGAAGTCCAAACCCGGCTCTACGTAAGTGGATAGGAAGGATAAGTCTAGGTTTTTATGGGCCTACTTGACTTGGAAGCAGCAGGAAAAGAAGCCCTTTTTGAAGTCGTCAAAGGCTTCCTTACCAAGCCCTTTGTCTTGTTTTTGGATGGTTGAGACAAGCTCCTTCATGTGGGCACTAACCTTGGCCCAGAGCTCCTTATAGGCTCCTATGCTTCCCGGTCAACAAATCCAACCCTCACAATGTGCTCCTCGAGGGCAACAAGGGGGCAATCGAGCTAGATTTGGCTTTGCCCTAGGAGTCAATAAATTTATCCTGAGGCTCACCTCAATAGCCCCTATCTTACTCTTAACAGCCTCTAGTAGAGAAATTAGCCACTTGGCCTCAGTGACGGCCTATGCTTCCCTCTCCCTGACCTTGTGGAAGGCTTCCCTTGACTCTTAACAACTTTTTCTCTAGGTCATTAGAGAGATTCTCCTGCTTCTTCTTTTTTAGCTTCAACTCCTAGAGCTCCTTCGCCATCTTCATCTTCAACCCCTCATTCGAAAACTTGAGCTTGTCGACGTTGGAGGCCAATGACTGCATCATCTTCTCACGGGAAACGCACCTCTCCTCAATGGAGAAGGTGACAATGGCTTAATCATTTCAATTATGGACTTATTGAAATACTCAAAACTGATGAATTTTCAGTTTTTACATTTTACAACGAAACCAACTAAATTCTTATTCTGTTGGTTTGGTTTTTCACTTCAGTTAATTCCTTTTAAAAATTATAATGAATATTTAAACAATGAAAAAAATATTGAGAAAAAAGACCATTGAATTTAGAAGTTAGAAAAAACATACCATTAATAACAAAGGATTTCTCTATAACTTTTTCTAAAGAAGTTAGAAATTGTAACAACAACAAAACAAATAGATCAGATCCATACACAAATATGAAGAAAATAGAAAAGGAATAACAATATGCAATAGAAATATCTTGAATAAGGTGAGCTGTGGCTAATGTGAAGCTTGCCCACTAATTGATTCCTCCATTGTGCACTTCACTAATGTCGGTATTCTCTTTAATTTCCATGACTTCACAACATCTCTATTGCCTAAAAAAAATCCATCTTATCATGTTTATAGGCTCTAATCTCAAATGGGCACGTTTTGATTCATCTGAAACCGACTACAGGGTCAAGAAAGTAGAGGAGTTTGACATCAAATAAAAACAAGCAGAGGAATGGTGGAAGATATGTTGAGATTTGGCTGTTGAAGAATGAGAAATAGAGTGTGCATGATATTGGTGAATGAGAAATGGAGCAGTTGCACTAAGAATTAGGGTCAAAACAATGGTTGATATAACTAGGTTAAAACTATGACTTATTACACTTCTTCCTTGTAGTTTCTTTAAAGTTGCATTTGACCCCTGTAGTTTTAGAATTTGTATTCAGGCTATTTGGTTTCTTCAGTTTCTATTTTAATAGTTGATAATCAAACCAATAACTGAATATGAATTTTGGTTTCTGACTGAACCAAACCAAATAATCATAAAACCAGATCAAATTTTCCAGATTTAATTCATCTTATCAGGTTTTTCAGTTTTATCCAAGCAAAGCTCACCCCTAACAATGGTCTCTAGTAGCTAGAATTCGTTAGTGCATAGCATGAGCATGCTCATCACGAAAAATAGTAGTGACCATACCTGAAGGAGGTCACAAGTGGCACTCAATAGCTGAGCATCATCACCCTAGAAGGGGATGTGTGAGGCGGTGTTAATCTCTGAGGGCCCCCAACCTTTCTAGGATGTGGTGGGTGTTGTCGATTCAATTTTTCAAGATCAACTCGCTAAGTTCGATCACCCATTGAGGTCAAATGCTTGGTTTGGCAAGATGCCCCTAAGTGCTAGACCATGCTCCCCACACGGGGACCAAGTTATAGGGCTTGAAGTGATCCTTCACATAGTTGTGTAAAGGGGGCCCTTCATCGAGTGGGCTAGGAGGCCCCTTGGCTAGCACCTCTCCGTGGGCCTTCTTCAGGATGACCCTTAGAATTGTGGTGGGGGGAAAAGGGAGAAAGTTGGGTGTCTTTTGCTTCTAGGATGGCTTAGGTGGCTTCTATTTCTAGGACACCTTTGGCACCTTTAGGTCCATAGTGGAGGAGGGCCTGCTTCCCTTGGGACATTTTACAGGAGAAGCTGGATGAAAAGAGCTACAGTCAACATGGAATAACATCAATCAATTCCATGGAAGAGAAAATTGACAAAATGAGCCATACCTTCCTTTCCACCCTATAGGACTTCGGTCCCTTTCGAGGCTAAAGATTGTGCCTTCTTTTAGACTAGTTAAGGCACCTCTAGAGCAGACCTCTTGTCTAGTTGCACTACTGGGGTGCCGACTTGGAAGTTGGAGCCATAAGGTACTTCCCCGTAGTCTTAGGCCCCTAACCTGCCTCGGCCATCAAGATTTGAAGTTTGTAGGCATCAGCTAGCCCGTTAGTGATGCTCTTGTGCTGCTTCATGAATTCCATGGCTCAACCACCCATATCTGCAAGAAGGTGCATTCAAGTTAGAACTTTCTTGGAAAAATGAAAAAATAAGGCAAATAAGCACACACATACAGTACGACTCTTAAGGTTTGCTGCACCTCAATAGGCTTGAAAGGCTCTTTCAAAGGACTCCAGTAATGCCCTCTTTTGCCCCGAAGACCAGTTAGTGAGGCTTAGCATGGTAGGATGAGATAGGTGGGCCTTATTGATTCTCACCCACCAGAGTGACATTTCCTCAATTTCTATGTAATGGATGGGGATGAACTACACAAAGCTTAAGTTCCCCACCATAGACTCTAACCAAGTTAGGATCCCGTTGCAAGCCACATGCCCATCGGAGCCCTCATATATTGAAGGAATTTGGACCAAGGTTTGCTGGGGAGTACTTTCCCACTCACACGGGAAACCTCACGTTGGCTTTTTCAACATGTAGAAAAAATGGCCTTCCAACTCGCCCTATGATTCCTTACAGTAGAAAAATGGAAAACACTTGGTCTCTCCTTAGTTAGTAGGGCCATGTGGAAGAACAGTGTGTCCTTCTTCAAATGCAGCATTTAATACTAGAGAAAGGTTTCCAACAGGTGGCCTACCATGCCCATCTTACTACAAAGGATAAAGGTGTTTATATGGGTGAAGGAGCTTAGCGTCAACTGTGAAGGTGACACGTGATAATGCTCCCAAATCTATTCCACCAATGAGTGGATGGGGAATAGAAGCCCCACTTATAGTTGGCCCATAAATATGATGAGGACATTGGCCCATGTGTTGCCTCCAACGAGGCCCCCATCTTCCAACGCTTGCCTTCTAGTAAGGGCAGCCACAAACCCATTTGGCCAAAAGAACCTCTCAAATTCATTTAAAGAGTCTCACTGGTAAGTTGCATGCTCACACCCCTCAATACCTCCATATTGGGGATGAAGGACTCCTTTAAAGTGTTAGCTTTGACAAACGATGAAGGAATGTAACTAGCGGTAGCCCTACCAGATGATCACCTTGAAAAAGCCATCTAGAAAGACTGGTGGAGAGGTCATGTAGGGTTTTAAGAGCCAAAAAAAGTAGTGGAATCAACCAAAACCCTTCAGGATCCAAGTGAAATGGGGTAAATCGGGTGTTTGGCAATTTTTGTATCTTGTAGGTTAAGATCTTTCACCAACTAGTAAGGCAAATCATGAAACTTGAACAATTAACATGTTCGAGCTCAAATCACCATGTGATGGCATTGGTTTGGCCATCGTTTGTGTTCCCGCCGTGGCTCCACGACGGGGGTAACAGAAAACGATGGCGTTGGGTTGGCCATCGTTTGTGTTCCCGCCGTGGCTCCACGACGGGGGTAACAGGGACCTCCTGAGGAACGTCGTGCGTGGCCGTCCGATGGTGGATAGCGGTGGCCGTGAAGGGTTTCCGGTGTTGGAGAGATCCTGAAAAGGGGACGCCCCCAAGCAGTCCGGCCGGGAGTATTTCTCTGGTATGCACAGAAGGGAAAGAATCTCGCCGGAGGCGTTTTTCTGGCATGTCCAGAGGAAAGAGAGGAGGAAGCTAAAACCCTGGAGCCCTAAAAAGCCCCAAAAAGCCCTCCTTTACCGAGAGCCTTTCCTACTGTAAATAGGAGAAAATGAGCCCCTCTGATTGTGACACGTGTATGGACGGATGCCGTCCGTACCTCAAAGCAGAAGAGTGGCCAGCCGCATGCAGGCTTTCTCGGGCAGTGGTTTGTCGAGAAGCGTGTCTCAGCGTGTCAGAGCATGGACTGTAGTGGCCTGTTAGAGTGCTTGAGGTCAATGTCTAGTGCGTACGGGCGAATATGTCAAAGACTCCTTCGAGTCACCCATCACTCCTCCGAGGTCCCTTCGGCCGATGTTACCTTTTAGGGGGACGAGCAAGGACCTCTCCCTGGGGTGATACCGTCTCTTCGGGGTGTTCTTATTCTTCCGAAGTCGGTCATTCATCCTCTGATGGAGAGGCGATATGGTAGTTTTTTGAGGTTGGTACGATGGGGCTTCCGAGGTCGTATATCTCAAGTGTTTGGCCTCCTCTTTCTCCGAAGTCAGTGGGCCAGGACGATAGCACTTCGGCTATCACATGCCCTCCTTCGGAAAGCCGGAGTGTAACTTCGACTTGTAGCCCTTTCGGGAGCACTTTCAGAGGATCCAGCTTATATCATTTGCAAGGAAGGTACTTCGCCATTTTAAGGGCGTAGTTTGTTCGGGCGGATGTCGCATACCTGCCTTTCGGCGTCGTCGAGATTTCCAATCTTATCTTTTCTGTCTTAAATTAGTGGACTGTCATGCCTTGAAACTAGGCGTGTCAATCTGGGGATGCACCCAAATCTTCAGGATGTCAGAAAACATGCCCTAGTTTCTCGCGATGGTCAACACGTGGCAAGCGTCAATTGGGATGGCACGTCTTTTTGTGCAGGAAGGGTAATTACGGTGACGTTTCACTCCCACGCAGGAGTTATGATGCCTTTTCAATTGCCCTTCCCTGCTCTATATAAGCCTCCCCTTGCCATTCTTCTCATTTGTTTTTTCTTCGCTCTCACCCTTGCTCTCGTTTTCTCTCGCCTTTTCCATCTCTTTCAGCGACGGTCTACACGGCGGAGCGATTTCCGGCCATTATTTACAACGGCATCCAGGAATCCTGACTTTGGCAAGGCTTTTCGTGAGTGCCTTCCTCGGGAATCGTTCGACTTCTGCTAACTTCTCAGCCTCCTGAAGTCGTATTTTTTTGATTTTTTGTTGACGTTTTCCTTTCTTCCCGGAAGCTCCTTTTTTGGCTAACCATTTTTGGACTCACATCTTCAGCTTCAGTGCCCTTTTTTGGACTCATACTGATGCTTTTCCATTTTTGGACTCACATCTTCAGCGTCAGTGCCCTTTTTGGACTCATACTGATGCTTTTCCCTCTTTTTCAGAGATGGCTGACGATTCTGCCGCCTACTACAAGAGTCTCTTCCTTGGTCAGATAGAGAAGGGAGAACAAGCAAAGAAAAGTGGCTCCAAAAGAGGTAAGTCTACTGGGAGCGGACCATCTTCGGCCAAGAAGTCAAAGAAGAGAGCCCTTACTCCACTTTCGGAAGATGTGGTGGAGGTCGATGAAGTTATTGCTACCTCCACCAAGGTTGCTATCTCAACCGATGCGATAGCCACTTCCACTGACGCTACTGCAACCTTTGCCATTCCAGGAATCCTGACTTTGGCAAGGCTTTTCGTGAGTACCTTCCTCGGGAATCGTTCGACTTCTGCTAACTTCTCAGCCTCCCGAAGTCGTATTTTTTCGGTTTTTGCTGACGTTTTCCTTTTTTCCCGGAAGCTCCTTTTTTGGCTAACCATTTTTGGACTCACATCTTCAGCTTCAGTGCCCTTTTTTGGACTCATACTGATGCTTTTCCCTTTTTGGACTCACATCTTTAGCGTCAGTGCCCTTTTTGGACTCATACTGATGCTTTTCCCTCTATTTCAGAGATGGCTGACGATTCTGCCGCCTACTACAAGAGTCTCTTCCTTGGTCAGGTAGAGAAGGGAGAACAAGCAAAGAAAAGTGGCTCCAAAAGAGGTAAGTCTACTAGGAGCGGACCATCTTCGGCCAAGAAGTCAAAGAAGAGAGCCCTTACTCCACTTTCGGAAGATGTGGTGGAGGTCGATGAAGTTATTGCTACCTCCACCAAGGTTGCTATCTCAACCGATGCGATAGCCACTTCCATTGACGCTACTGCAACCTTGCCATTCTAGGAATCCTGACTTTGGCAAGGCTTTTCATGAGTACCTTCCTCGGGAATCGTTCGACTTCTGCTAACTTCTCAGCCTCCCGAAGTCGTATTTTTTTATTTTTGCTGACGTTTTCCTTTCTTCCCTGAAGCTCCTTTTTTGGCTAACCATTTTTGGACTCACATCTTCAGCTTCAGTGCCCTTTTTTGGACTCATACTGATGCTTTTCCCTTTTTGGACTCACATCTTCAGCATCAGTGCCCTTCTTGGACTCATATGGGTTCGTTTCCCACAGACGGCGCCAAATGATGGCGTTAGGTTGGCCATCATTTGTGTTCTCGCCGTAGCTCCACGACGGGGGTAACAGAAAATGATGGCATTGGGTTGCCCATCGTTTGTGTTCCCGCCGTGGCTCCACGACGGGGGTAACAGGGACCTCCTGAGGAACGTCGTGCGTGGCCGTCCGATGGTGGATAGCGGTGGCCGTGAAGGGTTTCCGGTGCTGGAGAGAGCCTGAAAATGGGACGCCCCCAAGCAGTCCGGCCGGGAGTATTTCTCTGGTATGCACAGAAGGGAAAGAATCTCGCCGGAGGCATTTTTCTGGCATGTCCAGAGGAAAGAGAGGAGGAAGCTAGAACCCTGGAGCCCCAAAAAGCCCAAAAAATCCCCCCTTTACCGAGAGCCTTTCCTACTGTAAATAGGAGAAAATGAGCCCCTCTGGTTGTGACACGTGTATGGACGGATGCCGTCCATACTTCTAAGCAGAAGAGTGGCCAGCTGCATGCAGGTTTTCTCGGGCAGTGGTTTGTCGAGAAGCGTGTCTCAGCGTGTCAGAGCACAGACTGCAGTGGCCTGTCAGAGTGCTTGAGGTCAACGTCTAGTGCGTACGGGCGAATATGTCAGAGACTCCTTCGAGTCACCCATCGCTCATCCGAGGTCCCTTCGGCCGATGTTACCTTTTAGGGGGACGAGCAAGGACCTCTCCCCGGGGTGATACCGTCTCTTTAGGGTGTTCTCATTCTTCCGAAGTCGGTTCATTCATCCTCTGATGGAGAGGCAATATGGTAGTTTTCCGAGGTTGGTACGATGGGGCTTCCGAGGTCGTATATCTCAAGTGTTTTGCCCCCTCTTTCTCCGAAGTCAGTGGGCCAGGGCGATAGCACTTCGGCTATCACCATGCCTCCTTCATGTTTTGGTAGGAGCACTTCTCTTGTACTTGAAATGCTAGCTTGCGTCCTCTAAGAAAAGACAAATGGGGAGTGCAATTGGAGATTTTCAGAGCCCTTTTTGAAATTCATCCTAAAGAGGCTAGCACAAAATTTACACTATATAACATATATATAATAAAGGAAAACTCCCAAGCCGGATAGGTTTCATAACCCTAATTTGATTAGGCTTAATTTCAAGCTCAACAATGGCTTAACTTTTGGGCCAATAATTAACCAGAAATTATCATGAAGCCGAAACTAACCAATTTAGCCCATGCATTCAAATAATCTATTTGGCTTTAAGTGTGTGACCCTATAGGCTCGTATCACATTGGAAAAGATCATAAATCATATTTATGATCATAAACAATAAGCGATGACTAGCAATTCATCATTGCTACCAAAGTGACAAGATAGTTGATGATTCGACTAAACCTCTATGATCATTGTTTGCATATGTCATTGTCCAAGATATAATGATTGAGCACGGGATATGAAATATGTCATTCTCATATAGCGTAATCTATGGTTTTTTTATTCCCAAGTAAGCCGAATAAAACTAATGATATTGATATCCCATATCAACTCATCCGAGCATTGCTATGCATTTCCTTTGTTTGACTCAATTAAGAGGCCCAGAGATATCACTCCCATTATATAAGAAGACAAAATTTCCATATTGATCATACAAATCCCTTTGCATGATATGTGACAACCCAATAACCACCTTCATGTTCACTCTGTTACAAGTAGCAAGGAGAAGTATAAAAGTATGTGACTCACATGTTAGGAACCTTAATGACCTAAGGTCAAAGGGTTACATATATCGTGATCACTATGAAAATCACTTATGACACTCATTTAACGATCCATATAGCATTTTCATGATGACTCAGTCTAGTACACAAGTTCTCCAACTTGTATCCATATGTAGCCTACATATCTTATCTTAGTCTTCACATATACTAGTCTTTATGTAGTATTGCAACCTATTCCACAATAATACTCAACTAGGGACATTTAAAATTACTATTATTTTAAGGTTATGATTATGTTTAATTATGTTACACAAAACAAACAATAAACACAATTATTAGAATAATGCCTCAATAAAATATCATGACTCAATATACGAAATACAAACATCTCATGGTTGGCTTTTGAGCATAAGACTAACAGGTTAGGGTTGCTGCCAACATATAATGGATGTTGGAAGAATAAAGTGAAACAAAAAATGGCACAACAAACAAAACCCAAGGAAAAATGCCAAAAACTGAAAAAAAAAAAATGCCACATGACAATAGAGCAAAAAGAAGCGAGTAAGGAAAGAGAAAGTCCATTACTTATTTTGATTACTTGTGGAAGAATGAACTAGAAAAACTAGGAAGAAAGAGCCAAATGGTGCCGAAGGAAGTTCAGACAGGAATAAGCAAGGAAATACAGAGGGTGAAAGCAATGGAAGATAGTAAAGTGGTGAAAGATGAAAGGCAAAAACTCTATCCTTTATATAGAGGGGACCACCACTCTCAGGTAACCCCTTAAAAACCACCCGCATCATTATGGCAGATATTTATGCCATTAAGAGTGGGACACATGCCAAGAAACAGCCGCAGAAAAGTCACACCAAGTCACTTCCTTGACATAGCATTAAATAGGCATCACTTTATCATCTAACTTGATCATTGAAGCTGCCATGTGTACCAAAGATAAAGGAGTGACAGAAACCTCTCATGACCCGATGACGTTTCAATGCCTTCCTCTAGAACCTATTGGAGGGGGCATCATACCCCACTAAAATGGTAACATATGAGAAGTGTAGGAATGACACTGCTAGGGATTGTATTTGTTGGGTTTCGGGAGCCAAACAGCGCAGCGGAATTTAACCGAAACCCTCCAGGATCCAAGTGAAATGGGGTAAACTGGGTGTTCAAAAATTTTCATACCTAATTTTCGGTTGAGATCTCTCACTCACCGATATATGCCATTGTCCCTTTGTCCAAGATATCAAGACTAAGCACGAGACATGGAATGTGTCACTCTCGTATAGCCCAATCTTTGGTTTCTTGATTACCGAGTAGACCAACTTAAACTGATGACATTGATATCGTATATCAACTCATCCGAGCATGGCCATGCATTTTCTAAGTCTCACTCTATCAAGGGGCCCGAAGATATCACTCCCGTTACATAGGAGGGACAAATCCCATCTTGATCATACAAATCCCTCCGCATGATATGTGACATACCCAATGACCTCCTTCAAGTTCACTCAGTTACGAGCAACAAAGGAAAGTATCAAAGTATGTGACTCACATGTAGGGAACCTTGATGATCTTAGGTCGAAGGACTACATATACCATGATCACTATGAGAATCACTTATGACACTCATATAACGATCCATGTAGTGTTCTCATGGTGGGTCGGTCCAGTACACAAGTTCTCCAACTTGTACCCATATGTAGACTACATATCTCATATTAGTCTCCACATATGCTAGTCGTTATGTATTATTGCAACCCGCTCCACAATAATACTAGACCAGGGACGTTTAAGAATATCATTATTCTAGGGTTACAATTATGTTTGTTAAGTTACGCAGAAACAAAACAACAAACATAATTGCTGGATTAATGCCTTAATAAAATATCATGACTCAATGTGCAAAAAATACAATCATCTCATGATTGGCTTTTTGGGCACAACACTAACAATCTCCCACTTGCACTAAAAGCCAATCATCCATGTATCTAATACCGATGGACCTAGAATGGCTATCATGCTTCTGCTGCGTAAGGGGCTTTGTCAGTGGATCAGCAATGTTGCTGTCTGTCGAAGTCCTGCATATCCTTACATCACCCCTCTCGATGATCTCCCTGATGAGATGATAGCGTCGGAGTATGTGTTTGGATCGCTGGTGAGATCGAGGTTCCTTAGCCTGTGCGATTGCTCCATTGTTGTCACAATAGAGCTCTATCGGGTCGGCAATGCTTGGAACCACTCCAAGTTCAGTGATGAACTTCTTGATCCAAACTGCCTCCTTCGCAGCATCAGAGGCGGCAATGTACTCAGATTCTGTTGTAGAGTCAGCTACTGTCTCTTGCTTTGAACTCTTCCAGCTCACAGCACCACCACCAATACAAAACACATAACCAGATTGCGATCTAAAATCATCCTTATCGGATTGGAAGCTTGCATCGGTGTAACCCCTTACAACGAGCTCATCTTCACCTCCAAAGACCAAGAATGCATCCTTAGTCCTTCGTAAGTACTTAAGGATGTTCTTAACAGCTGTCCAGTGACTCTCACCGGGGTTCGATTGGTACCTACTCGTCATGCTCAAAGCATATGAGACATCGGGACGAGTACATATCATGGCATACATGATAGATCCAATTGCTGAGGCATATGGAATCTTACTCATGCGCTCTCTCTCCTCGGTTGTACTCGGACACTGAGATCTAGAAAGAGTGATACCATGTGACATGGGCAAGAATCCTTTCTTGGAATCTTGCATGCTAAACCTCTTTAGCACCTTGTCAATATATGTACTTTGACTTAGGCCAAGAAGCTTTCTAGATCTATCTCTATAGATCCTGATGCCTAACACATAGGCTGCTTCACCCAAGTCCTTCATAGAGAAACATTTCCCTAGCCAAGTCTTCACAGACTGTAGCTCAGGAATGTCATTCCCGATGAGTAGTATGTCATCTACATACAACACCAAGAAGACAATAGCGCTCCCACTAACCTTCTTGTAGACACAAGGTTCATCTTCATTTTTGATAAAACCAAACTCTTTGATTGCATTCATCAAAACGAAGATTCCAACTTCGAGAAGCTTGCTTCAGTCCATAAATGGACCTTTGCAACTTGCACACTTTATTGGCATTCTCAGGAGTGACAAAACCCTCAGGTTGTGTCATGTACACATCCTCAAGTAGCTTTCCATTTAGGAATGCAGTTTTGACATCCATTTGCCATATCTCATAATCATAGTGTGCAGCAATAGCAAACAAAATTCGGATGGATTTAAGCATAGCAACTGGTGAAAAAGTTTCATCATAGTCAATACCATGAATTTGCTTGAAACCTTTTGCAACCAATCGTCCCTTAAAGGTAATCACATTACCATCCATGTCAGTTTTCTTCTTGAAAACCCATTTGCACCCTATGGGTTTTACCCCTTCAGGTGGGTCAACCAAAGTCCATACTTGGTTTTCATACATGGATTCCATCTCGGATTTCATGGCCACTAGCCACTTCTCAGAGTCAGGCCCCGACATAGCTTGTTGGTAGGTTGTGGGCTCATCCTGATCCATCCATGAGCATCACATCACCAGTGTGAGTCACGAGAAATCCATATCTCTCGGGCTCACGCCGAATCCTACCAGACCTACGTGGGCTCTGTGCTACAGGAACAGACTCTTGAACCACAACATCTTGTGGTGTCTGTTCAGGTTCCATTTCAGGTTCGATGTCTCCTTGTTGTTCTTGAATTTCTTCAAGTTCTACTTTCCTCCCACTAGTTTCTTTAGAGATAAACTCTTTCTCTAAAAAGACACCAGTTCGAGCAACAAACACTTTTTGCTCAGAAGGATTGTAGAAATAGTAACCCTTTGTTTCTTTGGGATACCCAACAAAAAGGCATTTTTGAGATTTGGGCCCTAGTTTGTCAGAGGATTGACGTTTCACATAAGCGTCACAGCCCCAAATCTTCATAAAAGACAAATTGGGACGCCTCCCACTCCATATCTCATATGGTGTCTTTTGAACCGATTTAGATGGAACTCGGTTTAGTGTAAAAGCGGCTGTCTCTAGAGCATGTCCCCAAAAGGAGTTTGGAAGGTCAGCTTGACTCATCATAGAGCGAACCATGTCTAACAGAGTTCGATTTCTCCTTTCAGATACACCATTCCATTGAGGTGTACCTGGTGGAGTGAGTTGTGATACTATACCACACTCCTTCAGATAGTCAAGGAATTCTCGATCCAAGTACTCTCCACCTCGATCTGATCGAAGCACTTTGATACTCTTCCCGAGTTGATTCTCTACTTCATTCTTGAATTCTTTGAACTTTTCAAAGGATTCTGACTTGTGTCTCATGAAGATACACATAGCCATATCTGCTGAAGTCATCAGTGAAAGTAATGAAGTATTGGAAACCTCCTCTAGCTTGTGTAGACATAGGGCCACATACATCACTATGTATGAGTCCTAGTAAGTCATTAGCCCTTTCACTTTGCCCTGTGAATGGGGCTTTGGTCATCTTGCCCAACAAACATGACTCACATGTCTCATATGATTCAAAATCAAATGAGTCCAAGAGTCCATCCTTATGGAGCTTGGATATGCGGGTCTCATTTATATGGCCCAAGCGACAGTGCCAGAGATAGGTCGGGTTTGAATCATTTAATCTGACCTTCTTGGTATTCACATTATAGATTGGATCTTCGAGGTCTAGAACATACAACCCATTGCTAAGTTGAGCACTACCATAAAAGATTTCATTCAAATAAATAGAACAACATTTGTCCTTTATTATAAATGAAAAACCTTTCTTGTCCAAACAAGAAACAGAAATCAAATTTCTACTAATAGTAGGCACAAAGTAGCAGTTGTCTAATTCTAAAACTAATCCACTAGGTAAAGTGAGAACATAAGTCCCTACGGCTAAGGCAGCAACCCTTGCTCCATTTCCAACACGTAGGTCCACTTCACCTCGGGCCAATCTTCTACTTCTACTTAGATCCTGCACATTTGCACAAATGTGAGATCCACATCCAGTATCCAATACCCAAGATGAGGAAGTAGAAAAGTTAGCCTCTATAACAAAAATACCTGAAGTGGAAGTCTTACTTCCCTTTTCCTTAGCAAGTTCTTCAAGATAGAGCTTGCAATTGCGCTTCCAGTGTCCAGGTTGCTTACAATGGAAGCACTCCCCTTCCTTTGCCACACCACCCTTTGGTTTCAGTGCAGCTGAAGAAGAACTTAGCATTGGACTTTCCATTAGCTTTATCCTTCTTCTTGTTGGCTTTTCCCTTTCCCTTGCCCTTTTGAACCATCAAAATGGGCTTAGCCTTCTTAAGGTTTTGCTCAGCAGTTCTCAACATGTTGAGCAATTCAGGGAGGGACTTGTCAAGGTCGTTCATGTTATAGTTCATGACGAACTGACTGTAGCTTTCAGGCAACGATTGCAAGACTACATCAATAGCCAACTCTTTCTGAAGAGCAAATCCCAAATTCTCAAGATTCTCAATGTACCCAATCATCTTGAGCACATGAGGACCCACGGGACTTCCCTCAGACATCTTGCACTGAAACAATGCCTTAGAGGTCTCAAACCTCTCATGCCTAGCTTGCTCTTGGAAAAGCATTTTGAGATGTTCGATCATATCGAACGCCCCCATGTTCTCATGTTGCTTCTGAAGCTCAGATTCCATGGTAATAAGCATGAGGCATGCAACATCCAAAGCATCATCAGAATGCCTCTTGTGAGCATCCCTTTCAGCTCTTGGAGCAGTGGCAGCAGGCTCATTCGGAATGGGCTGCTCTAGGACATAAGCCTTTCTCTCTTGCTTTGAGGACTATCCTCAAGTTTCGGTACCATTTGAGAAAGTTGGTCCCATTCAGTTTTTCCTTCTCAAGGATCGATCGCAACGAAAGTGTCGATGTGTTTTGTGCCATGGTTATCTACAACAGTAAATATGCAGTGTAAGAGTCATGTATTTTAATTCATTTAATAAGGACTTTTATTAAACGATACTCCCACTATTTTCCTCAAAATAATAACCCTCGATATTATTTCGGAACACCTCGGCGCTAAGGTATTCTAGTGGGCCAAGATCCATATTTGACCACAACCTGAGTCAGCTTTGGCTTTTCTCTCAAGTTACAGCTATTTAGGTAGGCAACTCCTTGCCAATTGCATCTTATGCAACTCTTGGATAGTTGGGTGAACAACACTTGTCCAAGCTCATCTCATGAACTTAAGCCCAACTCTATGCCTCTAAGTCCCTAATCCTATTAGGATGACTTAGTTAAGTCGAACCCAAAGTTAGCAATTTGGATATCACTATTATCCCATCGCGCCTTACCAAGATGAACATAGGTGCTTTGCTTTGGCAAACCCACCTAATGTTGATCAAAGTCTTGACGAGTGCCAACATTTGGAAGGCATCACATTTAATGACTTAATATTTGTTTGAGGGATTTTTTTCTTTTGATCTCACCAATTTGTTATCTCCGGTTGTCTTATACATGCATCACATACAAATATAAAACATGCATCTCATGCTTACAAGAAAGTAAACGTGACATGGTTATAGCCCAAACTATGCGATATTCTCAAGCCAATGAGAATATCATAAAAGCCTAAGAAAAGAAAAGAGGTCTTCACAAGCTCCTTCTCTTCCTTTCTTGGTTGCCCTTTTGTTGTCACCTCCTTGGACATACCACCTTGGATGATCCTTGGACATACCACCTGGATGATCCCATAATGCACCATTACATCAATAATAGAAACCTCGAGTTACATTCGAGGGGAGTAAGGTGAGAAGAGAATGTACAATGAGAGTGATAAGAAAAGGCACGACTCGCAGGCCGTATTTACAAGTACAACCAATCAAGGGCTATAACCATGCACCATGCTTCAAACACCAATCAGCATATCATGTCAAATCTCATTCAACAAAGATGCATGCCAATTTTCGCGCGTTGATTAACCAGTTTTTATTTATGTGGCGCTTCGCATACGGCGGTCCCGCTGGCCGGTCAGTGGGCGGTGGTTCCGCTGACCGGTCAGCGGACGAGGTCAAGGGGAGCCGCCCTTGCGGGGGGCGTGGGGGGCAGCGCCCCCCTGGCGCAAAAAATTGTTCTTACAATTGCTTAGCCCGAAATCTTCTATTTCGAGCAAAGTAGGCACCCGAGACTCCTCTATTCGAGCCACCAAAAATACCTTACTTTCGGTGCCCGAACAGGCCGAATCCGAACAAAGCTAGGGTTTTTGCAACTATTGCAAGAATCCTAATCCATATAGGTATCTCATACCATTCAATTTCGGGTTAATCTCATTAACCAATTTGTGTCGTTTCTTCATATATCTCATATGTTCATTACGAATTCCAGTTTCATGCATCATTGAATCAATCTAATTAATCATGGCCGAAAAGCAACCGAACACATAGCATCATGCGATTCAACACTCAATCCCGATTTAGGGTTTCACCAGTAGCTCTGATACCACTGTTGGGTTTCGGGAGCCAAACAGCGCAGTGGAATTTAACCGAAACCCTCCAGGATCCAAGTGAAACGGGGTAAACCGGGTGTTCGAAAAATTTTCATACCTAATTTTCGGTTGAGATCTCTCACTCAACTGTAGAGTTGAATCACAAAACCTTGAACAGTTGACGTGTTCAAGCTCTCTATGGTATCCACACGAGCCTCTCGGGATCACCACTAACAGTATTCCAGCCACGAAGATATAAGAGTACTTTTGTGAAGAATCTTGGAAATGTTTTAAAACCATCTTGAAAATGTATGACCTAGACCCACATTTTCTTAAAAGGAGGGGGAGTTATTGGTAGAATAAGGACCCATGCACAGCCCATAGTGGAAAAACCCATGCCAAGAATAAAGCTTACAATAAGGTGCGAAGGGCCCAGCTCCAACTAGGCTAAAGAGGAAACCCTTCAATAATGGAATAAGTGTCCCAAAATTGCGGGATAAACATGACAATTTTCATCCAAAAGAAATCCTATTGGGTGTTCTCCCCTAACTACATAAATAGATCACCCACACCAATCTTGAAGTAGGAGATGAGACCTAGCATTTTACAATTCTCACTATCCGGCTCAAAACTAGCTTAATCATTGGAGGGTTTTCCTGTGAAAATATCCTAAGGCTTTGACATCATCTTTGGTTGTACAATCCTAGTTCACCATCCATCAAGCTTCTGGGCTAGGCTTTTAGGACCCTACTTCAGCTATTAATTCAGTTAGTTGGATTTCAGGTTTTTAAACTGCTATATATAGAACGTTGAAGAAGAGAGGCAGTTGGAATATAGGTTAGTTATTTTATCTTTTTTATATTTGCTTTACCATACTAAAAGAATTTTTTTTTGTCATTTCATGCTAAAAAAAGCTCTTCAAAGACTGTATTAATTGCAATAGCTTTTGATTATGAATATATGGATGCCATACTCGGTCCTCCCCCCGCCCCCCATGTAGAACTCCCTTCCCATAGCTTAGCATGGATGTTTTGCAAGTATCTTATCTAAAGCTAATGTTGTTACCACCTCACAAAATGGGAGAATTACAAGTGTGTCATAATGGCTAAAAACCATTATATTGTGTAATTCTCAACATAGTGATTAAAGTGTAGGGGATTAAAGGAATGATAAACACCTCCTTAAAAGTGTTCCAAGTTGATAACTTGGTCCCCAAGAAAAGCCTTAAGGATTACTTGTTTGTCAAGCAACCTATGGACTTTTTTGTAAGGTTTTGGAAATTCGGGTACTCAATTACAAAAATCTCAAGAAAGAGACTTGAAGAGTTATGGGAAGGATATGAATGGTATGAAAGTGCTATTGGAGGACCAAATTGATCATGGAAGACAAGTTTAGACAAAGGAAACACTAAAGGCAATAAGGACCTAAATGTCCTAGTGTAAACCTTAAGGTGTTCAAGCTTTTGACTTAAGTCTAAGGGTGGAATTGTGGGTTATCCCACCATGGGGGGAGGCAGCCAAGACTTGATAATTAGTAAAAAATGTTGGGCACATGTGTATCAATTATTTTAAGACAATGAAATGATAATTAGTGAGAAGAAAAATGACATAAAGCAAGGTTAAGCTTGTTAAGTGTGTTTTGGTGCCCTTAAGCTCATTTAAGGCCATTTAAGTGGCCAAATCACTTATCCCTCTCTCATTTTCATCCTCCCCCAGCCCAAGAACACAGCCATACTTCCTCCATAGCCACCACACCTTTAAACTTTCAATTGATTGAAATTGAAGGCAAAAGGAAGCAATTGGAAGCAAACTAGAGCTATTTCTTGCATACTTCAAGGACCAAGCTTGATTTTCTACCTACCAACTTTGGTAAGGGTTCTCTTGCTGTCATGGGTTGTTTTCTATATTTTCAAACATCCATGGAGCTATGGCTAAGCTTGGAAGAGAGCCATGAGCTTGATGAACCAAGTGATAGCCGAGGTGCCCATCACCGGCCGAGCTCCCAGACCTGACGGAGTACCGACTTCGGCAGAGAGGAACAACCAACCGAGGTCAGAAGGATGAACGATCCCCCTGGCCTAACATAGAGAATTTGCTTCCTTAGGAAATGGTGGGACCAACCTCGGTAGAGCGGACAGACCCTTTTCGGAAACAGAAGTATCCTTTGGAGGAACCATCCTCGGGGGAGTATATTCCCCGAGACGTTAGAGTAACCTCGGGCTATGTCAGAATGCCCTTCGGGCTCAAAAATGCAGGAGCCACCTACCAAAGATTGATGAACAAGGCATTTGACGCGCAGATCGGTAAGAACTTGGAAATGTACGTCGATGATATGATAGTCAAGAGCAAAGTACCCTGTAATCATATCACCGACTTAACCGAAACCTTCCAACGACTTCGAGAGTTCGGCATTCACCTTAATCCCGAAAAGTGTGTGTTCGGAGTAAACGCAGGAAAATTTCTCGGGTTTATGGTGTCAGAAAGGGGAATAGACGCTAACCCTGAGAAAGCAAAAGCCCTGCTGAATTTCCGGACACCTACGTCTATCAAAGACATACAAAGGCTTACCAGGAGGATCACCTCCCTAAGTAGATTCATCTCTAGGTATGGTGACCGATGTCGCCCGTTTTTCAAAGTACTCACCAAAGTCTCCAAGGAAGGTAGTACCTTCGGAAGCCAGGAACATCCATGGAATACAAAATGCCAGAAAGCCTGGGGAGAGCTCAAAAGTTATCTAACTCGCCTCCCAACACTTCGGCAACATCGGGAGAGGGAACCTCTCATTCTTTATCTAGCAGTCACTGAAAAGACGGTGAGTTCCGTCTTAGTGAAAGAAGAGGGTAAGAAACAATGGCCGGTGTATTACGTAAGCAAATCCCTGCATGGAACCGAGACGAGGTACCCGTTGCTCCAAAAAGCTATCTACGCGTTAGTACTAGTGGGTAGGAGATTGTGACCCTACTTCCAAGGACACGCCATCACCGTACGCAGTAATTTCCCCCTGCGAGATGTGATGAAAAAAGTGGAGCATTCAGGAAGACTCTCAAAATGGTGCATCGAGCTTGGTGAATACAACATTACATACGAGCCTAGAAGGGCAATAAAGGCTCAGGCACTTGCAGACTTCATAGCTGAGATCCCCGAGATTGAAAAGATCGAAGCACTCTCGGGAGGAGAAACAGAGACTGACCCAGAATGGAAGCTCTTCGTCGATGGAGCGTCAGGCGCAGAGCATCAAGGAGCTAGAATAGTTCTTCAGGGTCCCGAAGGCATGGAAGCTTCTAAAGCGGTCAAATTCAGTTTTAATTTTACCAATAACATTGCCGAATATGAAGCCCTCCTAGCCGGACTGAAAATGGCCAGAAAAGTAGGTGTGAAGAACCTTGTGGCCCACAGTGATTCACAGTTAATAGTTCGACAGACGAAGGGAGAATACGCGGCAAAGGACCCAATTTTGGCCAAGTATCATGACCTCATTCAGAAACTCATTGAGGATTTCGACTCAGTGCACATAAAGAACGTGCCCCGAAGGGATAATACCCAAGCGGATGCCTTGGCCAAGGCGAAGGAACCCATCGAAGTGCTAAAACACCCCAGCACGGAGTTAATGTGCATAAAAACCTCGGGGGAGGGATGGCAAAACTCCCTCAAGAGATATTTGGCGAGTTCAGAGCTTCCCGAGGACCCTAAAGAAGCCGCAAAGGTCCGAAAGCGTGCAGGGAGGTACTTCCTTATTGGGAAAAAGCTGTACAGACAAGGGTACGCAAGCCGTCTACAAAGATGTATAGGTGAGGACGACACCAAAATAATACTTGAAGAAGTACATGAAGGAGTGTGTGGCTCCCATATAGGAACAGACGCCCTCGCAGGAGTAATACTCCGCCAAGGTTACTTTTGGCCTACCCTAAGGAAGGACGCAAGGCAATTCGTCCGAAGATGCGACAACTGCCAAAGACACGCCAATATCCAAAAGCTACCCTCGAAAAGAATAAATACAACAGACTATCCCTGCCCCTTTGCCATATGGGGCATTGATCTCATCGGACCTCTCCCAAATGCCCCCGGCGGAGTAAAATTTTGCATCGTCGCGGTCGACTATTTCACTAAATGGATAGAGGCAGAACCGCTAGCATCAATCTCAGCGAAGGACGCTCAAAAATTCGTATGGAAGAATGTTATATGCCGATTTGGCATTCCGAGGGTGATAGTGGCCGATAACGGGACTCAATTCACGGACAAGGGGTTCCGGGAATTCATGGAGGACCTTGGCGTCAAGATACATTTTGCCCCAGTGGCTAACCCTCAGAGCAATGGG
This sequence comes from Aquilaria sinensis, assembly GCA_005392925.1. NCBI lineage: Eukaryota > Viridiplantae > Streptophyta > Magnoliopsida > Malvales > Thymelaeaceae > Aquilaria > Aquilaria sinensis. The sequence continues at coordinate 100,849 of SMDT01000121.1, forward strand.
CAGGTCGAGGTATCTAACAGAACAATAAAAATGGCCTGAAGAAAAGGCTAAAAGAGGCAAAAGGGAAATGGCTAGGAGAGCTCCCAAGTGTGCTATGGAGCTACCGAACGACTCCCCGAAGAGCCACGGGAGAGACCCCTTTCTCGCTCGTATACGGGACTGAGGCCATCATTCCCATTGAAATCATACAGCCCTCGGTAAGAGTACAGGTGTTTGATGAAGGAGGAAATGAACTCGGACTGAAAGCAAAACTGGACCTCCTCGAAGAACACCGCAAAATGGCCGAGTTAAGGAGAAAGGCCTTCCAGCAGCAGATAGCACACACCGCCAATTTACATGTAAGAAAAAAGGAGATCAAAATGGGAGACCTTGTTCTCCGGAAGGCCGAGTGGCAATCGGAAGGGGTACTTCGAGCAAATTGGAGTGGACCCTATTTGGTCCTCGACGAAGTTCGCCCAAGGGTCTTTAAGTTGGGTAATATTGAGGGAGTAAAGTTGAAGAATACTTGGCATTCAGACTCTCTGAAAAAATTCTATACTTAGACATTTTTTCGAAGAAAGCCTGTAAGATACTTCTCCCCGAAGTCGTCAGTAAAAATACATGACGAATATGCCCTCATTACCAAAAGAGTATGCCTTGACGATTCTTCCTTACGAAATTCCTTACTAAGCTTAAAAACCCGTCCGAACAAGAAAGGAGTCCAAAAAAGGTTCCTTCCGAAAAATAAAGTGCAGGTGTTCGCCAAAAATGTACACTTAGAATCATACCAGCTTCTGAGAAGGCATATTCGGAAGAAAGAACGTAGAATGGAGGAAAAAGTTCTTCATTAAAAAATTCTAAGGCAAAAAATACAAAGAAGGAAGAAGAAAGCCTATGACTAAGCAGGGGTATCTGACGTTTCTTCGACATTATCATCCCCGGATGGCTCAGTCAAAGGCACAGGCCGAGCCGGAGGAAGATTAAGGAACTCGACTTTGGACCATGAAGATCTGGGCTCTTTGGGAAAATCCAAAGCAGACAAGTAAGAAAGGTCAAGCCTAGGGTGCCGAGCGAGGACCTGGTGACGAGCCAAGCAAAAACCATCTTGGTAAGACGTCTTCGACATTTGCTCGCTGCGGTCCTTCTCGGCGCCAAGAGCCGCCAGCTCAGCTTTTAGCGCGATAATCTTCTCCTACAGCTTCTTCCTCTTCCTGCTCTTCGTCTCCTTATTCTTCAGCGGCGCAATCTCAGCCTGAAGATCGGCATTCAAAGCGAGTGCCTTCGCAAGATCCTCGCCATCTTTAGCGGTCTTCTTCCGAAGGGCCTCATTCTCTAAAGAAAGAGTCACGCACTTTGAGCCGAGGTCTTCAACCTTGGCTGAGAAATCGGTAAGAAGCTCCTGCCTACTGGACACAACCTCAGCCCGAAGACTCCCAAGGTCTTCCTTCGCGATTTTGTTTAACTCGCCATATTTTAGGGCATATTGGGCGAGAGACTCCTTCATCTTGCGCAAGGAATCTTCGGACTGAGAGCGGGTCTCCGTTTGTTTCGCTGACCAGGCGCGGAAGTACCCGCTATATGCCAAAAGCTGCAGAAAAACAGAGGCGTCGAATAAGTATCGGAAGGCAGTGATAGCTTAGAAGAATAATTTTCTGAAAAGGAAGGATCACCTGAGCAGCGTGCTCGGTCATCCTCGTCGAGAGGATCTCCTCACTGGGACATTCGGTGGTAAGGGACTGAAAGGTGGCATTAGTCAGCACCCCCACTGCCATTTGCGGAGCCATTAGCTGGCTATCCTCAGAGAACAAATCCATGTCCTCTGTGAACATCCAGAAGGGCTCCCGTGGCACCTTGGCCCACGGAATCCGTCGGTCCCGACGAGCCCTCCGACGGGCATGAGTCTCTACCCAGGAAGCAGTAGGGGCATTCTCTGCAAGGTCACGCCGAAGTTCCGTCAAGACATCATCCCTTAGCCATTCATCGAAAAAATCGTAGATACGAAAAATACTGAGATTTGTAGCGGAATGGCTAAGGAACCAACCTGGTGGAACTTCGGGGACGCACTCTTCAGAACCGACCTCCCGAACATCCTTAGTGACATTCTTTCCCTTCCTTCTTCTGCCCTTTTCAAACTCCTGGGCAAACGTTCGCTCTGCTGGAATCTCGGTAGTAGGGGCAGGACTCAGTGTCTCCTCGAGGATGTCAGGGTCCGAAGAAGGGTTCTCGGCGGTCGGAAGTTGAGCGGAGGACTGATCTTCCACCTTAACTACGTTCTCGGGGGGAGGAGGAGTGGTAGCCTTGGCCTTCTTGGGCTTAGAAGGGCCGGCAGTCGACCTCTTCCTCTTACCAGAAGTCTTCCTACGTACTTGCTCCCCCCGCTTAGCCTGACTGTCGAAGAGTGATTTATAAAACTCGGCAGACTGATCGCCCATCTCTGCAAAAAGGTAAAATATCAGTGTAAGTCCAAAAGGAAAGCAGATACCAAACCCTGGAAGATGACTTACTCTCAGAAAAAGCCTGATAAGAAATTTCACGCCGAATGAGCATGACTATCCAGGCCTTCTTCCCCGGAAGAACAGGCACGGGCATGCCGGGGTCACTCTTGTGGGCAGTTATCACTCCCAGTTCCCGAAGAACTTCCTCGGACATAAGATCCCACTTAATGGGAAAGGGGTAGGGTGAACGTGAAGGAGCCCCGGAGTCCCAGTCCGCCACTAACCGAATACGTTTGTCGAAGTTGTCAAAATCGGCAAGCAATACCGGAGTGAGGAGCTTCCGGGGATCGACGACATCGACCTTCAAAGTCCCTGAAGGCCATCTAATAGGCACATGTCTCCAAGACTCGGGAACTCGGAAAAAGAAAAACTTCTTCTGCCACCCTTGCCAACTATCCTTAGTGCCGAAGGTAAACATAAACTTCTTACTCCCGGACCCTCGGGGAAGGAGGTAGTAAAAACCACCCTTCGGGACCGGGTGGAGTTTGTAGTATTGCATGAAGAAGAGGAAGTGGGGGTTTATCCTGAACACCCCGCACATGCAGAGGAAAGCATTAAAGTAAGAGTAAGAATTTGGGGGGAGTTGGTTCATGGCAATACTGTGGAATTTGCAGAATTTGCATATCATGCGATGAGGGGGATACCGAAGACCGGCTTTCAGCTGAGCTCGGTAAACGGTAACCTCCCCCAAAGAAGCAGCTGCGTAGGCATAAGATCCCAGCAAAGGTAACCTCGCTGTGATGTAAGAAGGGAGGTAGTGCTTGGCCACCCACTTTTTCATCTTTTCCAAAGTAGCGGAACAGGGGTAAGCCTTAAGAGAAGCAAGGTTTTCAGAAAGAGGGCGCACAGTCATCAATGGAGTCGGACTTGATGGAGTCGGATTTGACATTTTTCAAAAAGAAAAAGAGAGATGACTTTGGGAAAAATAGGGGAACAACGACAAATCACAAAAAGGAACACCCACCAAAGACTTTGCCAAAGCCTGGACTGCGAGACGCCGCTGCAAGGAATCGCCGGAGGTCACTCTGCCGTAAGAACCGCCGCTGGAAAAAGAAAAAGGGCAAAAAAAGGCTCTAGAACAGACGAGAGCTAAAACAAAAGAGTGATACAAAATGGGACGGAAGGTGCTTATATAGACCGAAGGAGGACAACTGAAACGTCGTCATGATCATCCTTTGAAGATGTAACCGCCTCATTATTACTCCTTGAAGGCGAAGAGGTGCGGTTGACGTAACCAGCATAGCTGTTTCACCATCCAATAGTGTCCACGCGTCACACGGCACGAAGAACCAGGGCACGTCCCTCTAACATCGTGAAAACCCAGGCACGGTTACCCATGACTGACACGCCTGGCCAAAGGACGTGATGATTCACAGACCCGCGGCAGAAAAGGCAAAAAATAAAAAAGTAACGTGCATTCCGAGGACGTCAAGAAAGCTAGAGGAGGGTACCTCGGCTCTGAGGAGACGCCTTCCGAAGTAAGGCAACTTTCCAAGAAAAAGCTTCAGCCGCCAGATCGGCAAAGGGACCTTCTCGAAAACATAACCGAAGCCCCCGCTCTGGCTCTCTAGGAGGGGGCATGTGATAGTCGAGGTGCCTATCACCGGCCGAGCTCCCAGACCTGACGGAGTACCGACTTCGGCAGAGAGGAACAACCAGCCGAGGTCAGAAGGACGAACGATCCCCTCGGCCTAACATAGGGAATTCGCTTCCTTAGGAAATGGTGGGACCAACTTCGGTAGAGCGGACAGACCCTCTTCGGAAACAGAAGTATCCCTCCAAGGAACCATCCTCAGGGGAGTATATTCCCCGAGATGTTAGAGTAACCTCGGAAAGTACGAACAAAGCATTTAAGGAGCCTCTGACACCTCCCCATAAAAGTCGTCCCCTAAGTACATTCTGACACGCTATCACTGGGGCATGCCATCAAAGGGACACCTTGATACGACACTCTCGAAATGCCTAGGCTGTCAACCAGGCGACTTTTGCTGAGATAAGCGTCCCTTCGTTCCCGGAAAAGCAAGGATCACATCCCACCGAACACGTGTCGTAATCTGGGACGACCACAAGAGGAGAATGGCTTCTGTATGCCTCCTTTATAAAACACCCAGAAAAGCATTCTAGGAAGGTAAGGGAGAATAGTTCTCTTTGAATACACAAAAGAACACATAATCCAGCTATCTAAAAGAACTGACTTGGGCGTCGGAGGCTCCTCCTCGGGAATACACACCGGGGACCTCCTAACCTGCATTTTCTGGAGTATTTCAGGTACCCTCCACTGGGGAATCTCCTCCCAAAGTGTTCTCCTCCATCAGAAGTCTGCCCTACTCGTACAATGACACACGATGAAGCCGCCACAGGCCATCACCAAGCTTATTGAGGGGAGTGCACTTATTGAAGGTTTTGTAACCTATTGTCAAGTGCACAAAGATGGCAATAAAATGAGGGTTTCTAGAGCCCAAAGTTAGTACTAACTAGTGTTAAAATCCTCCTAAGACCAAGCATTAGCTTGAGGAGGGCTGCCATAGTGATTTGGTTATATTTATTATGTGTTTTATGGACTAACCTATGGTATATGTTGCTGCCACATTTCATGTGTTTGTTGTTTGTGTTTGGCTGCTGCATTTGGTTGCTATATCTTGTATATATGCATTGTGGTTTTTGTGTTTTAGTGTCTTTGAATGCAGGTTTTAATGATGGTTACATTTCCTAATGAATCCAAGTGCTACCCTTACTAAGTTTCTCAATGAAACTTACTCCCCTCAATTCTGTCATTTCAGGTCCAGCTGAAAGATCACCTTCAAACTAATCCTTTTGGTTTGATTTTTGATATGAAATTTCAGGTACATGAACTCCCATATGTCTAGTTATTATCTGGAAATTTTGGTGATTTTAGGAGTACATTTGGTATTTTTAATGGTGGTACTTATTGTGTTGTGCAGCAGCTGTCCAGCATCCTGTTTTTGGAGTCCATTGTGTCTCAGGACCTCCTGTAACCTAGGGTGTGTATTTAGATGAATTAAGACCATATTTTAGTTCATGTATGCATTTAAATTTAGTGTATGTAAAATGAGACAAGTACGTGAACATTTGAGTAATGTTTTGGCTATGTAAGTGATGTGGCGCAAAGCTACCTAAGTGTGAATGATGGGCTGCTTACTTGTAAATTCTGTTTTGACCACATAAAGTTTTTAAAAGAAAGGGAATTTAATTCCTATGTGTAATGGGCATATATGGGATAGCCTTGGAGGGCTTTCCCCTTGTTAATGAAGTGTTTGCATGGTTTGGAAAAATTGTATGGGCAAAATGGTCCAAAAGTTGCCAGAATTTTGACTCTGGACCTAAAGTTTAATATCTCCCTGTGTAGAATGAATCTTGGTATGAAATTTTTACCACACCTAGAGTAAATCTAGATGATTAACTGGGATTTTTAATTTTTGAATTTGGAGCCCTATAGCCAAAGATATGATGTTGCAAAATTGGCTAAGTTACTGTTCATTTGGTCAGAATTTTGTAACCAACTTCAAAAATCCATAAGTCAATCCATAGGTGGGCTATTGATGTAAAACAAAATTCCTTGGTTTGATCTATGTCTATATTTGGTAATGGAGCAAACTAAATAGGGGGGTATGAGGCTAGAATGATACAGTTTATTAGTGAAAGTTACAGGTGCAGTGGCTGGTCACTAGAATTTAACGAGATTGCCTAATGTGTGGTAGCCAAGATTAAGACTTGTGCTATTGCTTTCCTTCTTTGCTGCCATGGTGTGCATGAAATGTGAATATGTGTGTGATGGTTGGACCAATATGCATGTGTTTACATAGTGCCCAAGAGGGCCACTTGGGTATGCACACTAAGGGTAGTGTTCTGATAGCCTACAGAACATTACCAATCTTGGGAGTCTAAATGCACAATTTTGGCACCATAATTAGACTACCCCGGAGTGGGTAACAAATGTTGATAGCTGAAGGGCTATTGCCTACATGACCTTTTCATTGGTAGACCTGACACCACCTTCGGAAAGATACACGACCAACCTTGGGAGAATTCTCTATGCCACCCTCGAAAACATATACGACTGACTCTAGGAAAAAGGCTTCATACCATCCCCGAGAGTGTACATTACCAACTTTGGGAATGTATGTTTATCACCCTCGATAGAAGAAATGTCTCCCGAAAATGGTCCGCCCCTCCAAAGGGCTTTCTCTAGTTGCCTTCGGAGGAAGTCTTTGTTTGAAGGGATCTCAGATCCCTGAAGGGGTATTAGGGAGAAACGACAAATATAGTTGGGGGATCTCTGACAGAAACCCCGCACACCCCCTACCCTCTGGGCATAACCGCCTATGTCTAGCTATAGACACCTTTCTCCGAAGGTATGGACCAAATTGGGCTGAACATGTATCCTGATCTACTAACGCTGGGCGTAATGACCTCCTCCCCTCGGCCTCTTATAAATACTCGGGGGAGGCTCCTAGGTAAACAACATGAGGTACCCTTCTTTTCTACTCTATACTCTTAAACGAATTCTCCCTTCACATACTAACTTGGGAGTCATAGATCCCTCCCCCAAAAAACACTTTGGGGAGCTCCTAACCCTTGTTCTTCAAGTGCTATAGCTACTACTAAGGTGAAGTTCTACCAAAGGTCCATTCAACATGTCCTACAGTGAAGATGTGCTAGAGCATCATTTGGTGACATTTATGGGAAATGATTCCTAAATTTCTATCGTGGAGACTCAGCGTTCGAAGGAGAAGGGCATTCTGAAGTCCAAGTTCGCACTTGAGCCTCTGCCGGCAGACAATCAGGCCCCCCCCAAAGCCTTCCCTTTCAAAGGACAAGTGTCCTTTAATGGTCACTATGGGCTTCCTGCGCAACTTCCAGCACTCCATAGTAGCTGAAATGATGCAGCAACTTGACCAAAGGTGGTCACATGCATGTTCTCACACTAGGACCCCTTCACCAGAGGTCCACCCGGAAAAGGGGTGTCGATCATCTCGTCGGAGTTCCCCAAATAGGAGCTTCTATAGGGAGTCTTGGATAGAGAACCCTCCATCTCATGGGTGATACATGGCAGGGTCTAGATCAAAAAAGCCAAGGACCTCTTACTGCCAGAGCCCTTCTTCGCCGGAGAAGCCCTTCTCGCCACGGCGTCAAAGTTACTCACCAAGAAGGAGACGTCATTCTCTCTTGCTTGTGGCTACGAAGCAATGGGGAGAGGATGATACTTCCGTCCTGATGGAGAGAATTTTGGAAAGGTCAGATAAGGTGGAAAAACAGGTCTCCAGAAAACCAGTTTGGTTGAGGTTATCGAAGACCTTCACCGGAGAGGAGTCCCCTTTTATTAGGGCGATAGTGGAAGCCCCTATGCCCAGTGAATTTTGAGTACCACACTTGGAAACATATAATGGGCAAAGTGACCCTCAAGCCCACTTGACAAAATATAGAAGGAGCATGGTGTTGCACGGGGTCAATGATGCCACTTTCTGCAAGTGCTTCGAGGTCACCTTATATACACCAGCAATTGCATGGTACAACTCGTTGGCGCCCAAAACCATAGTGGGTTTCTAGTAATTATCTACCGCCTTCACCCAACAATTAATAAGGGGCAGGCCAATGGTGAAGATGCCTGTCCAAATGTTCGATATAGCCCAAAGGAATGGGGAGACCATTTAGGACTATGTTAAGAGATTCAATAGAGAAGCACTCAGTGTTCTAGACTTCTGCCCTGAGATCCAAATCCTCACAATGATCAGAGGGCTGAGGAGAGACTCACAGCTCTTCTATGAGTTCTTGAAAGAACCCCTTGATACCCTCGGTGAATTTTACCGAAGGGCGAAGCAACATATGACAACTGAGGAACTAAGAATGGGAGGGCCGAAGTGTAATCATCACCAGTCTGAAGGCAATAGTCACCAACCTCGGTATCAATTTGATGTAGAAGGTAGACCTTGAAAATTTAAGGGAAGAAAGCCAACGATATTCACCCCTCTCAACACTTCAAGGATGAATATCCTCTTGTCCTTGGAAAGGTAGGGAACTTCGATCAAACGTCCGAAGGCCATGACCTCGGATACTAGAAAGAACATAAAGAAGGACTATCAACTTCACCGAGACCATGGGCATGATACCGAGGGTTGCTTGCAATTTAGAAAGTAGATCGAGTCCTTAATCAAACAAGGTCAACTTTGGTGCTACTCACAAATGCTGTCACCTAAGGCCTAGGAAAAAGTAGAAGATGAGAGAAAATGAGAAGATGAGAGGTACGACTCCGACAGGCGCTGAACTAATCGGAGCCCCAGGAGGCACCCCCCACATTCGGTCAGGGTTATCCAAATGATAACCATGGGATTACCCTTGGATGAAAGAAAAAGAAAGGTGAGGGAGATTGCAATGACGGAGTTTGACAACCCGATGAACAAGCTAGCCCAAAGTGATGGGTCATTTGTGAAATTCCCACATGACGAACCTCTCCTGATCATGGAAAGGATCAGAAATTGGGATGTGAAGAGGGTGCTTATTGATGATGGATCGAATGTCGATGTCTTGTTCTCCCACTTGTTGCCAAACTTGGGTATCTTTGATGGTGATTTTAAACCCGTTACCTCACATACCTTCGGCGTTGATCCCTCGGAACTCCCAGTGCTTGGGTGGATTGGTTTACCCCTGATGCTAAGGGGTACCTTGGTCTAGACCAAGGAAGAACTCTTTGCTTCCAATATGACAAGGTTCATCATTATAGATGTCCCATCTTCATATAATGCCATCCTCGGAAGACAGACGCAAGGCAACCTTCACATTCAACCAGATGTGAAATGCCTAACTGTCATGTTTAAGGCAAAGGTGGGTGATGCAGAAATACTCATTGATCAAGCCGAAGTAAGGAAAGTGTTCTTTAGAGCAAGATAAAATCTGGTGAAAGTTCACATACAGACTTCAGGAAAAAAGAACGTGATTGGCGAAGATGCAATAGAAAGGGAAATGAGTGATCTTGAAAAAATAGAAATAGAGGATGTAGAACTTGTCCAGGGCCAAAGTACCCTAGTGGGGAAAAAACTAGCCAAAGGTGAGAAGGAAAAACTTGTATCCCTTCTATTAATGAATAAAGATCTATTTGCGTACTCTCCAAAGGATATGCCCGGAGTAGATTTGGGTATAATTCAACACAACCTTAAAGTACGCCCAAAGGCGAAGCCCGTTCGACAGAAAAAGCATAGCCTCTCGGTGCATAAGAACAATTTCATTAAAATCGAAGTCTAATGAAAAACGGAAGTAGGCATAATAAGAGAGGCCAAGTACCCCGAATGGCTTAGCAACATTGTTGTTGCCACAAAGGAAGGGAGCAATAAACTCTGAATGTGCATTAACTTTCAAAACATTAATGATGCCTATCTAAAGGACCATCAATGAACCAATTGATAGACTCCACTGTCGAATATGGTTTACTTAGCTTCTTCAACGCTTTTAGCAGATACCACTAGATTTAGATGGATCTTGAAGGTGAGGAAAAAACTGCCTTCATTACCAAATTCAGGACCTATTGTTATGTTAGAATGCCTTTCAGCCTTAAGAATGTAGGAGCCATATATCAAAGGCTGATGAACATGGTGTTCGGCTCCCAAATTGGGAGAAATATGGAAGTGTACTTCAATGATATGATAGTTAAGAGTAAAATACCTAACAGTCATATCATAGACTTAGGGGAAACACTCCACCAACTTCAAAATTTTATAATCTGTCTTAACCCCGAAAAATGTGTGTTTGGGGTGATTGCTGGCAAATTTCTTGGGTTTATGGTATCCGAAAAAGGTATTGATGCCAATCCAAAAAAGGTTGAGGCTTTACTGGGATTCTGAACTCCCACAACTACAAAGGATGTGTAGAGGCTTATGGGCCGAACTACAGCCCTTAGCAGATTCATCTCCATAAATGGAGATTGGTGCTGACCATTCTTCAAAGTGCTCACCAAAGCAGTAAAAAATGAAGCCAACCTCGGCACTGAGGAACATCCTTGGAATGATGATTGCCAAAAGGCTTAGGATGAACTCAAAAGCTACTTAACCCGTTTACAGATACTTTGGCAACCACGAGACGGGGAACCCCTCATCCTCTACCTTGCAGTCACTGAGAAAGCAGCAAGTTTGGTACTTTTGAAGGAAGAAGGAGGAAAACAATGGCCGGTATATTATGTCAGTAAATCCTTGCATGGTGCCGAAGTTAGGTGCCCTCTACTGCAAAAAGCCATCTACGCTTTAGTCATGGAAAGTAGGGGGCTTCGACCCTATTTCCAAGGACATTCTATCACGATCCAAAGTAACCTACCTCTTCGACATGTCATGAAAAAGTTGGATCATTCTGGCCGATTGTTAAAATGGTTTATCGACCTCGGCAAATGTGACACCATATACAAAGTGTGAAAGGCCATAAAAGGTTAGGCTTTAGCATACTTTATTGCTAAACTGCCTAAAACCGAGGATGCACCCAACAACCACGGGAATGAGGAAGCCGAATGGGCTTTGTATGTACATGGCGCTTTAGGGTCAGAACACCAGGGGGCCGAGATAATACTCCGAGGTCCTGAAGGGATGGAAGCGGTCAAAGCTATCAAATTTGGATTTTAGGTCACCAACAACATTGCCGAATATGAAGCTATCATGGCTGGACTATGGTTGGTAGAAAAAGTTGGTGTAAAGAATCTAAAGGCTTATAGTGACTCACAATTGGTTGTTCGATAGACAATAAGGGAGTATAATGCCAAAGATCCCAGTCTGGCGAAATAACATTACCATGTCACAAAATTGATACAAGAATTTGATAAAGTAAGCATAGAAAAGGTACCTTAGAAAGAGAACATCAAAGATAACACACTGGCAAAATAAAATAGATCAACCAAGGTACTTGACCACCTAGGCATAGCCAGAATGGCACTCACCACACTAAAAAATAGGTGGAAAGACCTTATAAAGGAATACCTAGTCAGTTCATCCTTACCCCAAGATCCAAAGGAAGTAGCGAAGGTGCGTAGATGCTTTATAAGGTACTTCATGATTGGGGAGGACTGTACTAGCAAGGGTACGCAAATCCACTTCAAAGGTGTATCAGTGAAGAAGGTATCAAGGCAGTCTTCACAGAAGTCCATGAAGGAGCCTGCGGATCTTACATCGAGATTGATGCCCTTGATGGGGTATTACTTCAGCAAGGATATTTCTAGCTTACTTTAAGGAAGGATGCAAGGTAGTTCATCCAAAAATGTGATAAGTGCTAGTGACACGCATCCATCCAGAAAGTACCCTTAGAAACGATAACTTTGGCTAACTATCCTTGCCCTTTTACTGTTTGGGGTATTGACCTCATTGGTCCTCTCCCGATGGCTCCTGGAGGATTGAAGTTCTATGTAGTTGCAGTAGATTATTTCACCAAGTGGATTGAGGCAGAGCATCTGGCAACAATTTCAGCAAAGGACATCTAGAAGTTTGTCTGGAAGAACATCATATGTAGATTCGGTGTGCCGAGAATGATAGTAACAGATAATGGTTCCCAATTCATTGATAGAGGACTTCAGGAATTTGCAACCAACCTTGGGGTAAAATTACACTTCACCCCAGTTGCCCATCCTTAGAGCAATGGACAAGTTGAGGTGTCCAATATGACAATAAAATATGGTCTCAAGAAGAGGTTGAAAGAAGCCAAGGGAAAATGGCCAGGAGAACTCTCGAGTGTACTGTGGAGTTATTGACCAACTCCTAGAAGAGCTGCCAGCGAAACACGTTTTTCACTTGTATTTAGGATTGAGGCCGTTATCCTTGTCGAAGTCATACAACCATCAATCAGAGTATAGGTGTTTGACAAATAAGGGAACAACCTCAGTTTAAGAACTAAATTAGAGATGACTGACGAACATAAGGTGATGGCCAAACTCAAAAGAAAAGCTTTTTAGCAAAGGGTAGCCATTGCTATGAACTTGCATATCAAACTTAAAGGGATCAAGAAAGGAGACCTTGTTCTCCAAAAGGCGGAACTGGAATCCTGAAGACCATTTCATTTAGTACTTCAGGCAAATTGGGAAAGACCTTATTTGGTCCTCAAAGAAGTTCGGGAAGGAGTCTATAAACTTGGAAATGCTGAACGAGAAAAGTTGAAAAACATATGGCATTCAAACTATTGGAAAAAATTCTACACTTAGAAATCTACAAGGAAAGGGCCTTACTATGAGAAGCCTCCCTAAGGAAATCAACCAAATATAGTGATCTCCTAAGCTGCATACAGTGTTAGGAAAAAAGAATACGGAAAGACGTTGACCTAATATGGTTGATTCCGAAAGTAACTAAGTGACCTTATACAAGAGGTACCGAATGAGGTTGACCGAATGTGGTCGATTCTGAAAGTACCTAAGTGTTCTTGTACATAGCAAGTTTCCCAAAAATGTTGCTTATTCTAAAACACTTAGGAAAATACTTATAACTCCCCAAAAAGAAAAGGCTAAGGTTTTGAATCCTTGATACTCCCTAGTATTTTTGTCAAGGATAGTACATGACTAAATCTGTTGGGTGTAGTTGAACCAAAGTTTGTAAGTTAGCAAAAGGTGGTGAATCAATGAAAAAGCTTCGTGGGCAAGCAATGAATGCTGAAGATGGTGCTAATCATGGACTTAATCAAAATTTTAAGAAAAGAAGAAAACTCTATTAGAAAGTGCAAAGTACAACAAAAAAAATTTCAAAAACAGAGCCCTAAGGGTTATTTTCCCCATCTATAGGCTCTTCGGCATCAGCATCTTCAGCATCATTGTCATCATCATCATTAGCATCTTCAGTCAAAGGAGGATGCTCTAGAAGGTTGAGGAACTCCATCTTTGACCACGGCGAGGATGGTGCTCTACGTATATCAAGAACTCTTGGGAAAGAGACATCGAGGTCGAGAAACCGTAAGAGCATCTGATGGTGAGCAAGGTAGAAACCATCTTGAAAACAGGACTTCGTTGCCTCCAATACCCTAGCCTTCTCGATTTTTAGATGCTCCACCTCCTTCTTCAACACCTCCATCTCCTTCTCTGCCTTCTTCTTTTTCTTTTGCTTCTTCAGCTGATCAATTTCAGCAAAAAGCTCAATATTGATTTCCAGTGCCTTGGTGAAATCAACTATGACTTCCTCCTTTTCCTTCTGAAGGACCCCCCACTGAACTCAGTTCCACCACCTTGGCACTGAGGTCAGATATTTTGGAGAAGCACTCATCGAGAAGCCCCCACTGGTTCTCCAGCACCTCCTGGCGAAGCTTGGCCAGGTCCTTCTTAACAATTTTGTTGAGTTTGCCATATTTCATGCACGAGCTCGTGAACATCTCCTTGGCCTTGCACAAGTTCTCCTCCTACTAACTTCGGATGAAGGCTGCTTGGTCGCCCATGCTCGAAGATAGCCCCCATACGCTAATAGCTGCAAGGAGAAAAGACTCAATGTGAGTTACAGCAACTTACAGACCCAAAATTTTTCCAAGTACTTATACTTAGGTTTACCTAAATAGCATGCTCAGAAATATAAGTGGCAAGGATCTCCTCAATCAGGCAATCCTCGATTAGAGTCAGAAAAGTGGCATTCATGATGATGCGTCTCGCCATCTGAGGAACCATTTTTTATCAATCCTCCGAAAATAGGTCCATGTCTTCAGTGAAAGTACAAAAAGGTTCCCTCGTGTGATAGCCTAACGGCTATTAACCCTTCTAGATTTCCTAAACTGACCTGAGAAGCACCACCCTCGGGAAACCTGAATGACCAACCTCGGGAAAGAGGGGGCCCTTACCATCCTCGGGAAGAACATCACCTTAGAACCGAGATCTCCAGATCATCTAGCCAAAAACCACCCTCAGGAGAGACCTAGCACCAACCTCGATGAATGACAACCACCCTCAGTTGGTAACAGAACCGACCTTGGAAAACCTATAAACTACCACCCTCAGAATAGCGAACTCACCAAGTTTGGGAAAGTATATCCCTATCCTCAATCGGGAAGAGCATCTTCCGAAGGTGCCCCACTCTGCCAAAGGGCCTCTCCTAATTGCCCTTGGTGCCTATATTGAGCCAATGGGGGACTCTTAATCTGAAGGAGCCTTATACTTTGAAGGGGTCTTGCAGAGATACGACAAAAATGGTTAAGGAGCCTCTGACAGAGAGACCTTGCACACACCCCTGCCCTCTGGCCGAAATGGCCTACGGCCAGCTGGAGATGCCTATCTCCAAGGGTACGGATCAAATCTGACCAAACACGTGTCACGATCTGAACAGCCTGTGTCGAACGGCCTCCTCCCCCCACCCTCCTATAAATACTTAGGAAGGACCTTGGTAAGGACACAGAACTCTTGCTATTTTCCTCACTCTCTGCTCCCTACTACTACCACTCTAAAAAATATTGACTTGGGTGTTGGAGGCTCCTCCCCCGGAAACACATTCCAAGGAGTTCCTACCCCTGGTTCCTATGAGTGTTTCAGGAACCTTCATACCAGAAGTCTCTCCTTCAGGCCAACATGTCATACGATGAGGATGCCACTGGGCATTTGGTGCCATATGTGGGAACTCCCTCTCAGGTCGCCATTGTTGAGACCTGGAGTTCTAAGGACAGGGGACTCTCGAAGTCCCAGTCTGCACCTGAAGCTCCAACAGTGACTGAACCACCTGTAGTAGAGACTACTTTGCCAGAGGATGAACATCCTCTAACGATGATGATGAGCTTCCTGTGGGACTTTCAGCACTCTGTTGTGGCTGAAATGACCCAACAGCTCAACCAAAGGTGGTCACAACCACCACCTTCAACGGAGAACGTACCCTCTAGAGGACATCGCGCGGGTGACATGGTGTTAAAAGAACCCAGGACTTCCCACCAGCGAAGGCCATCCCTGTACGAGTGGTCTTAGCCCCCACGCTGACAAAGTTACTCTCCGAAAAGGAGACGTTGCTCTCCGTTGCCGATAACCACCAGATAGTGAGCGGAAAATAGTCCTACCACCCTCATGGAGAATATCCTAGAGAGGTTGGGAAAGGTACAAAGACAGATCTCCTGGAAGCCTGTTTGGTCGAGGTTGTCGGAGACGTTCACCAGAGAAGAGTCACCCTTCATCCATGCAATGGTAGAGGCACCTATGCCGAGTGACTTCCGAGTACCTTTCTTGGAAACATATGATGGACACAGTGACCCCCAAGCTCACTTGACGAAGTATAGGCGTAGCATGGTGTTGCACGGTGCTGATGATGCCACCCTCTGCAAATGCTTTGAAGTTACCCTTTCAGGGCCGGCAACTGCGTGGTATAACTCCCTGGCTCCCGGAACCATAATGTGTTTCCAGGAGTTATCCACCGCATTCAGCCAGCAGTTCATCGGAAGTAGGCCGATGGTGAAGATGCCTGTCCAAATGTTTGACATAGCCCAAAAGAATGGGGAGACCATTCGGGACTATGTTGAGAGGTTCAGCCAAGAAGCGCTGAGTGTGCCTGACTTTCGCCCCAAAATCTGCATCCTTGCCATGATCAGGGGACTTCGGAGAGATTCACAACTCTTCTACGAGTTCTCCAAAGATCCTCCCGATTCCCTTGGTGAATTCTACCGAAGGGCAGAACAGCACGTGATGGCCAAAGAACTGCGAATTGGAGGGCTGAAGTCTGACCACAATTATCCCGAGGGTCAGGCTCACCAACCTTAGTATCCGACCAAGGGTGGGGGTAAACCTCGAAAAGAAAGAGGGAAGAGGTAGGTGTCGTTCACTCCCTTGAACACCACGAGGACAAACATGCTGATGGCCATGGAGAGGCAAGGGACTGCTATCCAACGTCCGAAAGCCATGACCTCAGAGAATAATAAGAACATGAAGAAGTTTTGCCAACTTCACCGAGACCATGGGCACGACACCGAGGACTGCTTCCAGCTGAAAAAGTACATAGAATCTCTAATCAAACAAGGCCAACTACGACGATACCTACGAATGCCGTCCCCCAAAGGAAGAAGGGAAAAAGAAAGGAAAGGGGAAGATGAGGACTATGATTCTGACCGACGTCAGAACCAAAGTCCCAGAAAGCATCCACCACCTCCGGCGGGAGTAATCCAGACAATCACCACTGGGATACCCTCAGCCGACAGGAAAAGGAAAGTCCGGGGAATCTCAATGATGGAGTTCAGAAACCCAGCGAACAAGCTTGTTCGGAAAGATAGGTCTACTGTGGAGTTCCTTCATGATGACCCCATCCTAATTATGGCAAGGATAGGGAGTTGGGACGTCAAAAGAGTGCTCATTGATGATGGTTCCAATGCCAACGTTCTGTTCTCCCACCTATTGCCGAACTTGGGCATCTCCAAGGGTGATCTCAAACCTGTTACTTCCCCTACGTTCAGTGTAGGTCCCTCCGAACTCCCTATGCTCGGGTGGATTGATCTGCTTTTTATGCTAAGGGGAACTTCAGTTCAAAACAAGAAAGAGCTATTCGGCTTCACAATGACTAGGTTCATCGTCATAGATGTCCCTTCTTCATACAATGCCATCCTCGAAAGGCAGACACGAGGAAATCTCCACATTTGCCCAGATGTGAAATTCCTAACAGTCACCTTGGGCACAAAGGAAGGGGATGTAGAGATATTCATTGATCAAGCTAAGGTGAGGAAAGTCTTCGTGAAGGCAAGACGAAATCCAGTGAAAGTTCAAGCACAAACTTCGGAAAAAAAGAGCATACTCACTGATGAGGCAATAGGAGAAGAAGTAGGTGACTTTGAAAAAATAAAAACAGAGGATGTAGAACTTGTCCCAGGCCAAAGTACCCGAGTGGGGAAACAATTGGCCAAAGGTGATAAGCAAAAACTTGTATCTTTTCTATTAATGAACAAAGATCTATTTGCCTACTCTCCAAAAGACATGCCTAGGGTAGACCCTCGGATAATTCAACATAGCCTTAAAGTGTGTCCAGAGGTAAAGCCTGTTTGGCAAAAAAGTGCAGCCTCTCGGTGCATAAGAACAACTTTGTTAGAGCTGAAGTCCAATGGTTAACGGAGGCAGGTGTAATAAGAAAAGTCAAGTACCCCAAATGGCTTAGCAAAGTTCTTATCACCACGAAGGAAGGGAGTGATAAGCTCCGAATGTGCATCGACTTCTGAAACGTAAATGATGCATGTCCTAAAGATTCTTATCCTCTACCACCTATAGATCAATTGGTGGACTCAACCACCAAATTTGGTCTGCTTAGCTTCCTCAATGCCTTCAGTGGATACCACCAAATCAGGATGGATCCCGAAGATGAAGAAAAAACCGCCTTCATCACCGAAGTCGGGACCTACTGTTACATCAGAATGACCTTCATCCTTAAGAATGCAGGGGCCACATACCAAAGGCTGATGAACAGGGTGTTCGACTCCCAAATTTGGAAAAATGTGGAAGTTTACGTCGATGATATGATAGTTAAAAGCAAATTGCCTAGTAATCATATCTTAGACTTAAAGGAAACATTCCATGGACTTCAAGAATTCGGAATCCGTCTCAACCCTGAGAAGTGCGTATTCGGAGTGAATGCAGGCAAGTTCCTCAGATTCATGGTATCGATGCCATCCTAGAAAAGGTTAAGGCCCTGTTAGGATTTCGAACTTCCACAATGACAAAGGACATGCAAAGACTCACGGGGAGAATCACGGCCCTTAGTAGATTCATCTCCATTCTTCAAAGTGCTCACCAAAGTACCAAAAAATGAAGGTGACTTCGGTTCCAAGGAACACCCTTGGAACGAAGATTGCCAAAAGGCTTGGGATGAGCTCAAGAGCTACCTAACCCGTCTGCCGACACTTCGACAGCCACGGGAGGGTAAGCCCCTCATCCTCTACCTCGCCGTCACTAAAAAGGCAGCAAGCTCAGTGTTAGTAAAGGAAGAGGGAGGAAAGCAATGGCCAGTGTATTATGTGAGTAATTCCCTACATGGCACCGAAGTCAGGCACCCTCTTCTACAAAAGGCCATCTATGCCCTAGTACTGGCAAGTAGAAGGTTACGACCTTACTTCCAAGGGCATCCTATCATGGTCAGAAGTAACCTACCTCTTTGAGATGTCATGGGAAAGGTGGACCACTCAGGAAGATTGTCAAAATGTTTCATTGAGGTTAGTGAATACAACATTTACCTATGAGCCGAGAAGAGCAATAAAGGCCCAACCATTGGCAAACTTCATTGCCGAAGTCCCAAAAATAGAGGATACCTCAGAAGAGCTTGGAAAAGATGAACCTGAGTGGACACTCTTTGTTGATGGAGCCTCTAGTTCTGAACACCAAGGAGCTGGAGTAATCCTCCGTGGTCTCGAAGGTATGGAAGGCAAGAAGGCCATCAAATTCGGATTCAATGTTACCAACAATGTCACGGAATATGAAGCCCTTACAGTAGGCTTGAGGCTAGCAAAAAGAGTTGGTCTAAGGAATCTCAAGGCCCACAGTGATTCTCAGCTAATGGTATGACAGACGGCGGGGGACTACGGGGCAAATAACCCAAACTTGGCAAAGTACCATGATCTAGTGAAAAAAATCATCCAGTAGTTTGACATGGTACATATAGAAAATGTACCTTGGCGAGATAATATGGAAGCCGATACTCTGGTCAAATCAAAAGAGTCCACTGAGGTACTGTATCAGCCAAGTGTGGCGGTAATGTGCATAGTAACATCGGGAAGAAGGTGGAAAGGCCCTATCAAGAAATACCTCACAACATCAGAACTTCCCGAAAACCCTCTCGAAGCCGCGAAAGTGTGAAAGTGCTCAGGAAGATACTTCCTGATTGGGGAAGAATTGTACCGACAAGGGTACGCAAGTCCGTTACAGAGGTGTGTTGGCGAAGAGGACGTTGAAGCGGTCCTAAAAGAAGTCTATGAGGGGGCTTGCGGTTCTCACATAGAAACTGACACCTTGGCCCGAGTACTACTTCGGCAAGGATATTTCTGGCCTACCTTGAGGAAGGATGCGAGGCAGTTCGTCCAAAAATGCAACAAATGCCAAAGACACGCACCTATCCAGAGACTACCCTTGGAAATGAGAACTTCGGCAAATTACCCTTGTCCCTTCGCCATTTAGGATATTGACTTTATTGGACCTCTTCCAACATCTCTAGGAGGAGTGAAGTTCTGCGTAGTCGCACTAAATTATTTCACCAAGTGGATCGAGGTAGAGCCTTTAGCGGCAATCTCGGTGAAGGACATATAGAGATTTGTCTGGAAGAACATCATATGTAGATTTGGCATACTGAGGGTGATAGTAGCTGATGATGGTTCCTAGTTTATAGATAAAGGTTTTCGAGAATTCATACTCAACCTCGGGACAAAGTTGCACTTTGCCCCGGTGGCCCACCCCTAGAGCAATGGACAAGTTGAAGTGTCCAACAGAACAATAAAGGATGGCCTGAAGAAAAGGTTGAAGGAAGTAAAGGGAAGATGGCCAGGAGAGCTTTCGAGACTCCTAGGGAGCTATCGAACAACCCCTAGAAGAGCCACGGGTGAGACGCCCTTCTCACTCGTCTTCGGCGTAGAGGCCATTATCCCTGCCGTACAACCATTGGTCAGGATACAAGTGTTCGATGAAGAATGGAACAACCTCGGTTTAAGAACCAAGTTGGACCTCATTGACGAGCACAAAGAGATGGCCAAGCTCAGAAATGCCTACGTGCAAGATTATACATTTTTTCCGAAGGCATAATGACTGAACATGTTGGCCTCTGAAGGAGAAAATGAAACATGTTCACTTCCGAGGGGGAAAACCAAACATAGTCACTACCGAAGAAGTATTCGTGAAAATAGACAATTTTTGGCCAAAGAATATCAACCGAACATGGTTGAAAAAGACACTTGTCTACTTCATGGAAAGTTAAGTTTAGCCGAAGATGTGCAAGTGAACATGGTCACCTCCGATGGATGACTACCAAAGATGGTCATTTTATAAAAGTGCCTCAGTAAATTTGCACACTTAGAAAAAATTTCAAGAAGAAAGTTGCGCAAAAACACCAAAGACGCATAATCGAAGATGGTTATATCCGAAGGTGAATATTTCCTTCAACCGAGCATGGTTTCTGAAGGAGAGCGTTTCATGTGACCAAACATGGTCATACCCAAAGGAGAAAAGCCAAAAGTAGCTGTTTCCTGAAGTGCATAAGTGAAGAACTTAGAAAAATTTTCAAGGATGAAATGGTCTGAACGTTGATATGTCCGAAGGGTCACTTTTTCCGAAAAATGTTAACCGAACGTGGTTGGAAAAAAAAGGACTTAACTAATTGTACATGTGTTAAGTTTCACAGAAGATGGTCTTTTTCCAAAGGATGATGACCGAACATGGTCGCGACACCCTTCGATGTCGAAGATAGTTCAGTAAGGAACTTAGCCTAAATTTTGAAGAAAGAAGTTTCATTGAAATTTCATTACAAAGCACAAAGGGAGAAATTTACAAGGGAAAGAAGCAAAAGGAAGCCTATTTGGGGTCCTAGACACCTGTTGGCTTCTCAGCATCTTTAGCTACCTCACCTTTGGCGTCATCTTCTTCGGCAGCATCTGTTGGGCCCGAAGGTGGATTAGCTGGGAGATTGAGGAACTCTATCCTCGACCACTCCCAAGATGGTCCTTTGGGGATGTCCAGGGCCGCCAGAAAAAAAAAGTTGAGGTAAGGAAATTTGGACAGAACTTGGTGACGGGCCAGGCAAAAACCATCCTGATAAGAGGACTTAGTTGCCTGGTCAGACTTATTTTTCTCCACATGCAAGTCATCCAGTTCATTATTGAGGACCATGACCTCCCTCTCCAACTTCTTCCTTTTCTTCTTCTTCTTCTTCAGCTTGTCGACCTCAGGTTAGAGTTTGGAATTAAGAGCAAATGCCTTTGTAAGATTAGCAACGACATCGTCTCTCTCCTTTTGGAAAGCCTTATTTGCTGAGGTCAAAGATATCAACTAGCACCAAGGTTTGACATCTTCTACGAGAAGTCTGGAATCAGCTCCCCCTGGCTCTTAAGCACCTCCTCCTGAAGGTTAGCGAGATCCTCCTTGACTATCTTATTAAGCTCGCCATACTTAATGACCAAGCTGGCAAGGAGTTCTTTGGCCTTAGCCAAACTCTCCTCCGACTGACTTCGGACCAAGGTTTGTTTAGCTGCCCAGTCTCGAAGGCACCCACTATATGCCAACAGCTGAAAGGGTAAATTCTGAATAAGGGTAAAAAAGGAACTCAAAAAAGGAAACTCAAAAATTTTCTAAGTCCTAAGGAAGTGAAGTTTACCTAGGCAGCCTGCTCGTTCATCCTCGTGGCGAGGACTTTTTCATTGGGGCACTCCTCGGTCAGGGACTGGAAAGTGGTGTTTGTCATGATGCCTTCGCCATCTGCATAGCCATCCTCTGGCTATCCTCAGAAAACAGGTTCATGTGCTCCATGAAAGTCTAGAAGGGCTCCCTCGGAACCTTGTCCCTCAGGACTTTGGTATCCCGAATTGCCCTCTTTTGGGCATGGTCCTCTGCCTAGGGGGCTTGTACTTCTTCGCTTGCAAAGTCACGCCAAAGTTCCATTAGAACGTTATCCCTTAGCCATTCATCTATAAAGTCTAAAATACCAAAAATTCCCAAACTCATAGAAGAATGGCTAAGGGACAAACCTAGAGGAACTTCGGCATCTTCTCCTTCGGAATCGTTGACTTCAAGGACTTCGGTGGGAACACTTTTGCCTTAAGCGGAGTCGAACAGATGGCTGGCTCCAAAGGGGGGTCAACCCAAATGGGTGTTTGGTCCAATACCCCCGCATCACCCTCGAGTGGAGGAGGTGGGGAGTCCTCCTTAGCCTTCTTCGACTTCGACACCGAAGATGGTCCCCCCGGCCCCTTCTTCCTCTTCAGCGCCGCTTTTTTTCCTTTGCTGCTCCCCCTTCTCGGCTTGGCCAAGGAAGAGATTCTTGTAGAAGGCAGCAGACTTGTCACCCATCTCCGCAAAAAGAAGAACATCAGTGTAAGTACAAAGGATATATATAACAAAAATCTGGAAAGGAACTTACTCTCTTCAAGAGCCGAATAGGTGAGTTCACCCTAAAGGAGCTTTACCAACCACGCCTTCTTGCCATCAGAAAGGGGCTCCGGTATACCCTTGTCGGCACTATTCTCCTTTACTAGCCCAAGCTCCCGAAGGACCTCTTCGGTTATCAAGTTCCACCTAATAGGGAAGGGGTATAAGGAACGCAGAGGGACCTCGGGGTCCCAATCCGCGATAGCCCGAATACGGCTGTCAAATTCTTCAAATTGGGCTTTTAACTCCAAAGTTAGTAGTTTTCGAGGATCTACTACATCAATGTTAAGAGTCCCAGAGGCCCATTTGGTTGGCACATGTTTCCACTTCTCATCCACCTTTAGAAAAAAGAACTTCTTCTCCCACCCTCGCCAACTGTCCTTCGTTCCGAAGGTGAATGTATATTTCTTGCTTCTAGATCCCCGAGGAAGTAAGATGTAGAACCCACCCTTCGGAATAGGGTGGAGTTTGTAGTACTGCATAAAGAAGATGAAGCAGGGCTCTATCCCGAAGACCCCACACATGCAAAGGAAGGCGTTGAAATAAGAATAGGAGTTCGGAGGAAGTTGGTTCACGGCTATGCCATGGAATTGGAAAAAGTCACAAACCATCTTCCAAAGAGGATACCGAAGTCCGGCTTTCAGCTGAGCCCTGAAGACGGCAACCTCGTTCGAATGAGGGGCATGACTAAGCATACCAGGGCTAAGAAGACTAGTGACAGCATAAGAAGGAATAAAGAATTTGGCTGACCACGTTTGGACTTTCTCTGAAGTGGCACAGCTTAGATGAGAGTTAAGCGGAAGCCAACTTTCAGGGATGGGTTGAACTTTGACTTGATAAGAAGACATGTTCGGCACGAAGGCTCTAACCTCGAGGAATGAAGGAGAAAATTTTGAAAAAAAAAAGTGAAACTCGAAAATAAACCCACCTAGTTCGGATCGAGGTATGAACTTCGAAAGACCGCCGCAATTGTTGCCGGAAATCGCCCCACCGCTAGCACCACCGCCAAATAAAAGGTGAAAAAGAGAGAGAAAATCAGAGAGCAAAGGCAATGAAAAATAATAGGTGTGGAAGACTCTGGAGGAGGAAGGGTTTATATAGACCGAAGGAGGCAAGCAAAGCGTTGCCATAATGACCCTTCGTAGGCGAACGAACGTAACAGACGGGACCGTTCACCAGTCGCTTGGTGACACGTGTCACCTGACGTGAGAAACAAGGGCACGCTCCTGATAGCTACTGGGCCTATGCAAGTCCTTTCCGAAGAGACACGTCTATCTAGTCAAAGGATACGATGATTCACTGGCAGGCATGAGTCTTTCCCAAGGAGACACGTCCATCTATTCAGAAGATGTGATTATTCACTAGCAGGCAATAAAAAACCCAAAAAGGGAATGTACACTTCAACCTGAAGGAACAACTTCAGGAATACCCTAAGCTTGGGCAAAGAATGAGTACCACCTAATGCCGAAGGCGCTACCTCGGCTAGGAAAGGCGTCCTGAACCAAAGAAGGGCCCTCATTCGAAGAAGGTAACCTCGGTCAAAAATTCAGTTTACTTGCTGAGATGACCGTCACCTACCACAAAGAGTTCCACGAAACGCTTGCAAAAGCTCAAGTACCGAAGATACAACTTCGGCTTTCCGACGGGGGCATTTGATAGCCTAAGGGCTATTAATCCTTCTATAATTCCGAAACTGACCTGAGAAGCACCACCGTCGGGAAACCTAAGTGACCAACCTCAGGAAGGAAGGGGCCCTTACTATCCTCGGGAAGAACATCACCTTAGAACCGAGATCTCCAGATCACCTAGCCAAAAATGACCTTCGCGAGAGACCTTGCACCAACCTCGGTGAATGACAACCACCCTCAATTGGTAACAGAACCGACCTCGGAAAACCATATAAACTACCACATTTGGAATAACGAACTCACCAAGTTCAGGAGAGTATATCCCCACCCTCGGTCAGAAAAAGCGTCTTCTGAAGGTGCCCCACTTTGCTGAAGGGCCTCTCCTAATTGCCGTCGGTGGCTATATTGAGCCGAAGGGGGCCGCCTAATCCGAAGGAGCCTTATACTCCGAAGGGGTCTCATTCTCCGAAGGGGTCTTGCGGAGATACGACAAAAATGGTTAAGGAGCCTCTGATAGAGAGACCACGCACATGCCCCTGCCCTCTAGCTGAAACGGCCTACGGCCAGCAGGAGATACCTATCTCCAAGGGTATGGATCAAATCTGACCGAACATGTGTCACGATCTAAACAGGCTGTGTCAAACGGCCTCCTCCCTCCACCCTCTTATAAATACTTAGGAAAGACTTTGGTAAGGACACAGAACTCTTGATATTTTCCTCACTCTCTGCTCCCTACTACTACCATTCTCAAAAGTACTGACTTGGGCGTCAGAGGCTCCTCCCCCGGAAACACATTTTAGGGAGCTCTTAACCCCAGTTCTTTTGAGTGTTTCAGGCACCTTCGTACCGGAAGTCTCTCTTTCAGGCTAGCATGTCATACGACGAGGATGCCGTCGGGCATCAGTTATCTTTTGGGATCTTCGAATCCCGAGCAACCCTCTTCCTAATGTGGTCCATCTACAAAATCATGACAAAGTTCCTTTATCACCTCGTCTCTTAGCCATTCATCTACAAAATCTAAAATGCTAAAAATGTTAAAATTCATAGATGAATGACTAAGAGACAAACCTGGTAGAACTTCGGTGCCTTCTGTTGCCCAAAAGCCAATTATGAGATGATTGTATTTTTGCACATTGAGCCATGATATTTTATTAAGGCATTAATCCAGCAATTATGTTTGTTGTTTTGTTTCTGCGTAACGTAATAAACATAATTGTAACACTAGAATAATGATATTCTCAAACATCCCTGGTCTAGTATTATTGTGGAGTGGGTTGCAATAATACATAACGACTAGCATATGTGGAGACTAATATGAGATATGTAGTCTACATATGGGTACAAGTTGGAGAACTTGTGTACTAGACCGACCCACCATGAGAACACTACATGGATCGTTATATGAGTGACATAAGTGATTCTCATAGTGATCATGGTATATGTAGTCCTTCGACCTACGATCATCAAGGTTCCCTATATGTGAGTCACATACTTTGATACTTTCCTTTGTTGCTCGTAACTGAGTGAACTTGAATCAGGTCATTGGGTATGTCACATATCATGCGGAAGGATTTGTATGATCAAGATGGGATTTGTCCCTCCTACGTAACGGAAGTGATATCTTCGGGCCTCTTGATAGAGTGAGACTTAGAAAATGCATGGCCATGCTTGGATGAGTTGATATACGATATCAATGTCATCAGTTTAAGTTGGTCTACTCGGTAATCAAGAAACCAAAGATTGGGCTATACGAGAGTGACACATTCCATGTCCCGTGCTTAGTCTTGATTGTCCGTTTGTCCAAGATATCAAGACTAAGCACGAGACATGGAATGTGTCACTCTCGTATAGCCCAATCTTTGGTTTCTTGATTACTAAGTAGACCAACTTAAACTGATGACTTTGATATCGTATATCAACTCATCGGAGCATGGCTATGCATTTTCTAAGTCTCACTCTATCAAGGGGCCTGAAGATATCACTCCCGTTACATAGGAGGGACAAATCCCATCTTGATCATACAAATCCTTCCGCATAATATGTGACATACCTAATAACCTCCTTCAAGTTCACTCAGTCATAAGCAACAAAGGGAAGTATCAAAGTATGTGACTCACATGTAGGGAACCTTGATGATCTTAGGTCGAAGGACTACATATACCATGATCACTATGAGAATCACTTATGACACTCATATAACGATGCATGAAGTGTTCTCATGGTGGGTCGATCCAGTACACAAGTTCTCCAACTTGTACCCATATGTAGACTACATATCTCATATTAGTCTCTACATATGCTAGTCATTATGTATTATTGCAACCCGCTCCACAATAATACTAGACTAGGGATGTTTAAGAATATCATTATTCTAGGGTTACAATTATGTTTATTACGTTACGCAGAAACAAAACAACAAACAAAATTGCTAGATTAATGCCTAAATAAAATATCATGACTCAATGTGCAAAAATACAATCATCTCACGATTGGATTTTTGGGCACAACACTAACAGGTTTCACAATAATTTCGTATTAATAAAGGGCCCAAGAGTTGAGCCATTATTAAGCCCGAAATTAAAGCCTAATTGGATTAGGACTTTGAAACTCATTAGGCCTAGAAGTTGAGTCTCACTATAAATACAACATTTATTGAGAAATTCGTAGCTTCTTGCCCTGGCCTCCCAAAAGGACAGCCGCACTCTTTTCTTGCAATTTCTTGGAGGACGCAAGCTAGCACTGTGAAAACAAGAGAAACACACCTGCCAGGACGTGGTGGAAGTGTGGTGATCTCGAGAGGCTCGTGTGGATACCATAGAGAGTTTGAACACATCAACTGTTCAGGTTTTGTGATTCGACTCTACAGTTGGGTGAGAAATCTCAACCAAAAATTAGGTATGAAAATTTTTGAACACTCGGTTTACCCCGTTTCACTTGGATCTTAGAGGGTTTCGGTTAAATTTCACTACGCTTGTTTGGCTCCTGAAACCTAACACCTTCCCCGTCAAAGTCACTGACGTCAAGCACCTCTGTAGGGATCTCTTTTCCCTTCTTTCTTCTCCTCTCTTTGGCCACTTCATCCGAAACCACCCCTAATGAAGTCCCTAGAGTCTCTACGGCAGCATCGGGCCTCAAGGGAACGGATAAGATTGCCGCCTTTTGTGAAGGATCCATACCTTTAGCGGAATGGTCTAGACCTATGGTCCGATCTTCGGGTCGAGGAGGGAGTGAGTCCTCCTTCATTTTCTTCATCTTCGGCGCCCCTGAAGACTGCCTAGTTGGTCTTTTCTTTCTTCTAGGGGTCTTCTTGTCCTTCTCCCTTTTCTTGGCTTGGCCAAGAAACAAACTCTTGTAAAAAGCTGCTGATTTGTCGCCCATCTCTGCAAGAAGGAAAATATCAGTGTAAGTAATAAAAATCAAAAAAGAAAAGATGGCAAGAAGCTTACTCTCTACAAGTGCCGAATAAGAAAGTTCACCCTGAAAGAGCATGACTAGCCATGACTTCTTCCCGTCAACTGCTGGTTTTGGCATGTTCTTGTTAGTAACATGCTCATGAATGACCTCGAGCTCCCGAAGAACCTCTTCAATCATCAAGTTCCATCTAATTGGAAAAGGGTACAGTGGACGTGAAGGAGCTTGGTCTGACCAATTGGCTACCACCCAAATATAGCTGTCAAACTCCTTGAATTTAGATTTTAATTTGAAGGTAAGAAACTTTGACGAATCCTGTTACCCACTCTAGGGTCGTCCAGTTATGGTGCCAAAATTGTGCATTTAGACTCCTAGGATTGGTAAGGTTTTGTAGACCATCAAAACACTACCCTTAGTGTGCAAACCCAAGTGGCCCTCTTGGGTACTATGTAAACACATGCATATTGGTCCAACCATCACACACATATTCACATTTCATGCACACCATGGCAGCAAAGAAGGAAAACACTAGCACAAGTGTTAATCTTGGCTACCACACATTAAGTAATCTTGTTAAGTTCTAGTGACTAGCCACTGCACCTATAACTTCCACTAATAAACTGTATCATTCTAGCCATGTAACCCCTTATTTTATTTGCTCCATTATCAAGTATAAACTTAGAGCAAACCAAGGAATTTTTTTTTACATCAATAGCCCACCGATGGACTAAGTTATGGATTTTTAAAGTTGGTTATAAAATTCTGACCAAATGAACAATAACTTAGCAGCATCATCTCTTTGGCTACAGGGCTCCAAATCTAGAAAATCCAAAGCCCAGTTAAACCTCTAGATGTCCTCTAGGTGTGGTCAAAATCTCATGCCAAGATTCATTCTACACAAGGAGAGACATTGTTTTGAGTGCAAAGTCAAAATTCTGGTCACTTTATGACCATTTTGCCCATACAAATTTTCCTAAGTGTGCAAACACTTCATTCACAAGGAGTAAGCCCTCCAAGGCTATCCTATACATGTCCAACACACATAGGAATCACATACTCTTGCATCTAGCAACTTTATGTGGCAAAAATAGAATTTACAAGTAAGCAGCCTATCATTCACACTTAGGCAGTTTTGCACCACATTACATACATAGCCAAAACATATTACTCAAATGTTCACATACTTGTATCATTTTACATACACTACATGTACATGAAAACGTGCACTACACAATGGTCTTAACTTAGCTAAATACACACCCTAAGTTACAAGAGTGCCTAAGATACAATGGACTCCAGAATAGGATGCTGGACAGCTATTGCATAACACAATAAGCACCACCATTAAAAATACCAAATGTGCTCCTAAAATCACCAAAATTTTCAGATCACAACTAGACATATGGAAGTTTAATTACCTGAAAATTTAGGGCAAAAATCAAATGAAAATGGTTAGTTTTAAGGTAATCTTTCAGTTAGACCTGAAATGGCAGAATTGAGGGGAGTCAGTTTCATTGAGAAACTTAGTAAGGGTAGCACTTGGATTCAATAGGCAATGTAACTATCATCAAAACCTGCAACCAAATACCTTAAAACACAAAAACTAGAATGTATATATAAAGATATGGCAACCAAATGTAGCAGCCATTCACAACCAACAAACACATGAAATGCGGCAGCAACATAAACCACAGGTTAGTCCATAAAACACGCAATAAACTTAAGTAAATCATGATGGAAGCTCTCCTCAAGCTAATGCTTGGTCTTAGGATGATTTTAACACTAGTTAGTGTGAAATTTGGGCTCTAGAAACCCTCATTTCACTGCCATCTTTGTGCACTTCACACTAGGTTACAAAACCTTCAGTAAGTGCACTCCCCTCACTAGGCTTGGTTCATCAAGCCTATGGCTCTCTTCCAAGCTTAGCCCTAGCTCCATGGTTACTTGAAAATATAGAAAACAACCCGTGAGAGCAATAGAACTCTTACCAAAGTGGGTAGGCTAAAAATAAAGCTTGATCATTGAAGTATCCAAGCAATAGCTCTAGTTTGCTTCCAATTGCTTCCTTTTGCCTTTAATTTCAATCAATTGCAAGTTTATAGGTATGGTGGCTATGGAGGAAGTGTGGCTATGTTCTTGGGCTAGAGGAGGCCAAAAATGGGAGAGAGATAAGTGAGTTGGCCACTTAAATGGGCTTAAATGAGCTTAACGGCTCAAAACACACTTAACAAGCTTAACCTTGCTTTATGTCCTTTTCCTTGCCCATAATCATGGTTTTTTTGTCTTAAAATTATTGGTACACATTTTGCACACATTTTGACCAATTTCCAAGCCATAGCTGCCCTTCCTTAGGTGGGAAAACTCCAAATTGCTCGATTTGACTTAAGTCAAAGACATACACATCTTAAGGTGTACAGTAGAACACTTAGGTCTTTTATGCCTTTTTGTGTTTTCTTGGTCCTTAGTTGTCTTTGATAAGCAATTTGGTCCTCCAATAGCACTTTCATATCATTTATATCCTTCCCATAACTCTCCAAAGCTCTTTCTTAAGAGTTTGCAATTAAGTACCTGAATTTTCAAAACCTTACAAAAAAGTCTATAGGTTGCTTGACAAACAAGCAATCCTTAAGGCTTTTCTTGGGGACCAAGTCGCCAAATTAGAACACTTTTAAGGAGGTGGCCATTATACCTTTTACCTCTTATACTTTAATCATTATGAAGAAAATTACACAATATAATGGTTTTTAGCCATTATGCCACACTTGTAATTCTCCCATTTTTTGTAAGGTGGTAACAGATCCATCACGTCGATGTCAAGGGTCCTAGAAGCCCACTTCATAGGCATATCATTCCATTTCTTGTCTACCACCATGAAGAAGTACTTCTTCTGCCATCTTTGCCAACTGTCTTTGATGCCGAAAGTGAAAGTAAATTTCTTGCTCCCAAATCCTCGAGGGAGCAAAGAGTAAAAACCGCCCTTCAGAACAGGATGAAGTTTGTAGTATTGCATGAAAAAGATGAAGTGAAGGTCTATTTTGAACACCCTACACATGCAGAGAAAGGAATTGAAGTAAGAATAGAAGTTCGAGGGTAGCAAGTTAACAGCTATGCCATGAAATTGGCAAAAGTCGCTTACCATCTTCGATGAAGGATACCGAAGACCCGCTTTCAACTGTGCTCTGAAGACAGTAACCTCGTTACTCTGAGGAAGGCAGCTCAGTTCGCTAGGACCAGGAAGCCTGGTCATGGCATAAAAAAGAATGGAGAATTTCGTTGACCACTTCTTTAGCTTTTCTGAAGTGGCGCAGCTCAAACAAGAGTTGAGTGGAGTCCAACTCTCAGGAATGGATTGGACTTCAGCTTGTGAAGAAAACATGTTTCGACATTAGGACCCTACCCTCAAAAATACTATTGGACGAGGAATCAAAGAGAAACATCAACTTCGAAAGACACTAACTTACTGAACAAAAGGAAACTACCGTAAATGGTGGCCGAAAATCGTTCCGCCACTAAGACACCGCTACAAGATAAATAAAGTATAGAAGAGCAAAAGAGAGCTAAAGGCAGATGAGTGAGAAGGCTTTGAGGAAGAATGGCTTTATATAGCCTGACGAAGGCAAGCAAAATGGCGCCATTATGACCTTCCGTAGGTGAAGAGATGTAACCGATGTAACGGATGTGAAGGATGGTGAATGACCTTGTAGCAACGTGATTTTTTAGGAGTCGCCACCAATCAGTTTACCTAAGTCGATTGGATACCTGTTATGGTCTGCGAGAGATTCTAAGAACGTGGGTCTGCGAGAGATTCTAAGAACGTGAGTCAGTTATGCTAAAATAACCTTATTAAAACGCCCATAAATTGGTACCATGAGGTTCAATTTTACCTTTTCCTAACTATTTATTTCATAACCTAATCTTTAATTGAGAATGATTTTTGTGAATTTTGTTTAATTTAATGCCAAACCGTGAATCTTATCAGACCAATCAGATATGGAATCCTAGATGTCCTTGAAATCTCGAGACTTTATCAAATCCACTAAGAATTTGGAAGGAATATTTTGTTCTAAGCCGTGAGTCTTATCAGATCAATCGGATTCGAACGAATAATCTGTCTCGGGATTTTATCAAATCACCAGAAACGGATCTTTGAAATTTGTTATGTTAAGTATTAAAAAAAATTGTCTTCATTTAGTTTATTTCTAATCTCTAGATAATGAGGAAAGTAAAAATATCTGAGCAATTAAACAACTAATTATGTTTTTTTGCATATTATGAGATCTAAATAAAGAAAACAAAATCGCATGACCCTAAAGTTAAAAGAAAATAAAGATAACTAAAGTGATTTAAGAAAAACAAAATAAAATAAAATAAAACAAACACTTTAGGTTATATTCCTATGTGGGTTTAATGACTACATTTAATGAATGACCAAAAAAATAAATAAGAAAGAAACAAAGAAAAACAAATAAAGAAAAAACTTGTTGTCAGTGACCTGTATGCAAAATGAAAATAGGTTAGTGACTTAACGAATGAAATAAAAATAACAAGAGGGCTAAATAGGGTTTTGCCGAAACAGGTTAAGGATTGACTGGGCGGATAGGTAGGGTTCGCGGGTCGCGATCCAGGTCACGATGGGATCGTATCTGATTCTCTTCTTCACCGACGACGGATGAGCGGTTGGCGGCCTGGGCTTCACTCGTGGGCAACTATGTGGCTGGCGGCGAGATGGGCAGAGGACGATGACGGCAAGGCTTGGAGCGAATGGGTGCGGGAGACTTTCGGAGACGGTGGCGGCTGGCACGGCGTGGAGGGCGACGATGAGGGCAGCGGTGGCACAGCTGGGAAGCTAAAGCGTTGGCGATTGAGGATGCGAAGCGTCGGCAGCAGAGGGGGACAAGGGTAACGCTGGCGAAGGAGGAAGGTTAGGGTTTCTGGGAAGAAGGGAGGAGAGACTTGGGCCTAAGACTGCTGTTTAACATTTTTTCACTAGAAGATTAGGGTTTTCATTTTTCCTCCTCTTTCTGCCCAAATGTGACTTATATTTATACTAGGAAAGGTTGGGTGAGATTAGCTAGGTTTAACAGAGTTTAAACATGATCTAAATTCAATTTGAGGAGATTAGGATATAATCTGATAAAATAGCAATTTAAGTCCAACAAAAAACTCTCAAGCTGCTGATATTGCCCTAAATTCTGTGCGAATTCCAATTTAACCCAAAACTTCTAGGAATTGTCAGATTAGTCCAAAACTTTGCAAAAATCCCCAGATTTTTCTAGAACTTCATAAAATCGCTAGAGTTGGCTTAAACTCTCTAAACTGGACAGATTTGCCCCAAAATTTTCAATTTTGCCTAAAACTTTCTAAGAAACCTTAGCTTCCACCCAAACTTTTTCCTTTTACCTAAATTGACCCTGCAAAACCTTTAGGACGTCAAATTAGTACCTATACCAAAATAATTCCTATTCCTACCCTAGATAAACACTTTAAACTAAAAAAAAAAATCAAAAACACCAAAAAAGACCAACTCCCCCTGTAAAACCAAAATGCTCCTAAACTAATTTTTTCTAACCTAGAACCTAAGCAAAAGTCAGTGCCCGGAAAAAATTGGGTGTCAACAGCTGCCCCCCTTTGTATGTCTTATAGAATATGACGGATGCAAAGTCATTACCAAATTTTGTCCGACCTTCGCTAGACGTTGAGAGCTTTCTCAATGCAAAAAAACTAGAGGAGAAAAACCTTTTTCCCCTTCCATTTGAGGTTAAGGAACCTTCCTTGTTACCTCTATGATAGAAACCCTCCTATCATCGAAGAATTTAAGGCAAAAAAGTTTTTCCTCATTGTCTATTAGGCTTAGGAACTGTCGTAACCTTTTGTAATAAGAACCTTCCTATTACTTCCAAACCTAAGAAGAAAAACCTTTTTCTTCTTTGTGAGGTTAAGGAACCTTCCTTAGTACCTCTACGATAAGAACCTTCCTATCATCTAAGAATTTAAGGAGAAAAACTCTTTCATCCCCGTTTACCAAGTCTAGGAACTTTCCTAGGCTTTTCACAATAAGAACCTTCCTATTGCTTCCAAACCTAAGAGGAAAACTCTTTCCTCTTTTCTTGATGGATTAAGGAGCCTTCCTCACCCTTGTCTCTATAGAAACCTTTCTATAGAAGAAAGAAACTTTTCTCTCAATTTTAACTTTGGTAGGGAAGTCTTTCTCACCATGGTCTAAGAGGTAGAGAACCCTATTTTTACCACCTCTTGTCGCCTTAGAGGTAGAGAACACTGTCTCTTTACAACCTCTAAATTTCTTTAAGGTAGAGTACCCTGACTCTTTACCACCTCCAAATTCTTTTGAGGTAGAGCACCTTGACTCTTTACCACCTCTGATAACTTTTGAGGTAGAGAACCCTGTCTCTTTACCACCTCTAAATGCTTGAGGTAGAACGCCCTGACTCTTTACCACCTCTAAATTCCTTTGAGCTAGAGCACCTTGACTCTTTACCACCCCTAAAAATGGTTGAGGTAGAGCACCCTGACTCTTTACCACCTCTGATTTATCCCATACTATGAGAAAAAGAATGACTTTGCTTTTGAAAGCTTGGATTATCCTTGTTTTAGATGTGATGAGGTAGAGAAACTTTTCTCATTTAAAACCTCAGTTTGACTTGAATTACGAGGAAGAGAGTTACCAGCTCTTTAGAACCTCGGTTTAGCTTTGGTATTAAGATATAGGAACCCTCCTTGTTTTCTCAGGCAAAAATTTCTAAGAAAGCAATCAGACTTAGAATAATTTCATTAAAAGTGTGAATTTTTTAAATGGGTGAGTGCAAAAAACTTGAAATTCCACGAAATGAGTGAATTCCAAAAAGATGAAGATTCCACGAAATGAATGAATCTTAAAGGTGAGAAATTCCACAAAACGAGTAAATTTCAAAAGGTCGAAATTCCACAAAATGAGTGAATCTTGAAGGTGAGAAATTCCACAAAATGAGTGAATTTCAAAAGGTCGAAGATTTCACAAAATGAGTGAATCTTGAAAGTGAGAAATTCCACAAAATGGGTGAATTTCGAAAAGCCAAAGATTCCACGAAATGAGTGGATCTTGAAAGTGAGAATTTTCACAAAATAGGTGAATTTCAAAAAGCCGAAGATTCCACAAAATGAGTAAATCTTGAAAGTGAGAATTTTCACAAAATGGGTGAATTTCAAAAAGCCGAAGATTCCACAAAATGAGTGAATCTTAAAATGAAAAATCCCACAAAACGAGTGAATTTCAAAAAGCTGATGATTCCATAAAATGAGTGGATCTTGAAAGTAATAAATTACACAAAATGAATGAATTTCAAAAAGCTGAAGATTCCACAAAATGAGTGAATTTTGAAAGTAAGAATTCCACAAAATGAGTGAATTTCAAAAAGCTGAAGATTCCACAAAATAAGTGAACCCCAAAAAGCTGAAGTAAACTTTAAGAGTTGAAACTGTCTCCAAAGACCTTAAAATAAGCTTTGAGAATAACCGTCCAAACAAGATAAAACTGCCTTGAAAAAAGGTATGACAACTTATGGATGCCTACCTCTCAAATATGCCCCCCCATCATGAAAATAAACCATGATTTCTTTGATGGTGAAAACTTACCTAGGTTTCGATATTTAAAAAGTTAGTTTAACCTTGTAGTGGGTGTGATGATGTAGAGAAACCTTTCGCATTTAAAACCACATTTGACTCAAATTACGAGGAAGAGAATTACCTTCTCTTTGGAACCTCGGCTTTTGCTTTTCTTTGAATGTGACGAGGTAGAGAAACCTTTCTCATTTAAAACCTCAGTTTAAACCAAGCTATGAGGAAGAGAGTTACCATCTCTTTGGAACCTTGGTTTAGCTTTTCTTTAAATGTAACGAGGTAGATAAACCTTTCTCATTTAGAACCTCGGTTTGGCCTAAATTACAAGGAAGAGAATTATCTTCTCTTTGGAACCTCGATTTAACTTTTCTTTAAATGTGACGAGGTAGAGAAACCTTTCTCGTTTAAAACCTCAGTTTGTCCCAAGTTACGAGGTAGAGAATTACCTTCTCTTTGAAACCTCAATTTAGCTTTTCTTTAAATGTGACAAGGTAGATAAACCTTTCTCGTTTAAAACCTCGGTTTGTCCCAAGTTACGAGATAAAGAATTGCCTTCTCTTTGAAACCTCAATTTAACTCAAATTACGTTTGATCTCAATTTGTGTGAACTTACCTGGATTGTAAAACTTCCTTCACTCGGATTATATCGAGAAATTGTAGCCTCTAACTCTTGGCAAATGTGAAGTGATTGAAACACTTTTTCTTTTTCCCTTGTGTAAAATGTCTCCCCCTTGATGTGCTTGGACTGAATTCTTCTTTTGATGTCTACACTAAGCTTCATTGAAACCTGCTTATGATAAAAGCATGATGGAAATGATGTGATGATGCTCATGATGCATGTTTCTCAATCTTTGCATTTTTAGAATGACTTCGATGAAAGCCATGATGCATGAGTGAATTCTATGTTTCCTTTAACATTACCTCTTGTGATTTTTTTGCTTGAGCTATTTCGAACTCCTTCTTGCCTCACCATGGATTTGATACTATCTGAAGGCTCAACTTTCAATGTCTCATTGTCCTCTTCCTTTTCTTGTGGCCGTGCCGATGCTTACTCATCCCTATGTTATAGTATGAATGATTGCTCTTCCTTGGACTCAATTTCTGATCCATAAAACTTGCCCCCTTGTCTATTGAGTTTCTTTGCTGGCAATACTCTTCTTGCGCTCCGTAGGGACTACTTTGGCCCCCTGAATATGGTGTCTATGTGGATGAAGGTATCATCTCTCTTCGAGATCATAGATTTCTAGCCCTTCATGATGGCACTTGATTGTGAATTTCTCTTGCAAGAACCACATCTTCTTAAAGAAAGTCTCAAGCTATCTCCTCACTTTTAAGTCAACACACATTGATGAATAATGGTTTGGCCTTAAAGAAAAACTTTCATCAATTTACAGAGCTTGACAAAATAACGTACGGTCTTTGTATTTGATTAAAATGTCCTGTTATTCTTCCCATTTCCAACTCAAAGACATAAAATGCGCAAGGCAAAAGGTAGAAACAGGTTTCACAATGATAGCCTTTTAACTGAATGAGAATGATATCGAGAGGCAAATGTTAGGTTGAGGAAAGTTAAGTTTGAATGGTGTGAATGAAAGGTTTTTTAATGCTACTCGTGAGCAGACTTGATTGCCTTGAAAAACTCAATAGCGATGGCCTCAAACTTACTACCTTTTCCAGAAAGTTAGACGTCATCTGTTGCCCTTCAACTCTCGTAATCTGTAAGTACGCTTGCTTTGAAGGTTGTTTTTATCTTCTAAACCGCCTTTGCAGGTTTTCAGTCTAGAATCCATAGCTCACTTTTCTTTTTCTTTTTCTTTTTCATTTATTTTCTTTCTTTTGCTTTAGCTTGAGCTCTTTTTTTTTTCTTTTGTGAGCTGTGATTGTGACGTGCTTGATAACCCTCTTGAAGTGAGATGACTCAAGTGGCCTTACTTGCTCGTGCTTGCTCTCAGTCTTTTCTTTCTTTTAATTTTCCCTTGTTGCCTTTTGATGGAAGGGATGAACTTCTTTCTTTTTTTGGAATTTGTGTTGCGCAGAACTGAGAAACTTTTCTTATGTTAAGCATTCATGAGAATTGGGAGGCCACCTAAGCCATTTAATATGAAAGCTACAATCTTTAAAAGCTAACTAAAGACTTCTTGCATGGATGCTGATAACCACTACGAACTTCCTTTTGAGAGTTGACGTACAATGTTGAGATCTTTCTTACTAGATTTGACAGCACTTGCAAGATCACTACCATCAAATCTCCCTTAACTTTCATTTCCACCCATGAGTAGCATCGTTTACAAAATAAAGTGTAATGGCAATAATGGATGGTATAATATCAACGAATGAGAGACAAGTGTAAAAATGGAATTTTAGGTAAAAAGTGGTAGAATGCACACATTACATCTTTTTATTAGACAAAAGAAGAATAACAGGTGTCCATTTAACAAAGACTATACCCTAGATTCTGGACTAAATCTAGGAGATTTTTACTATTAAATTACTTTGGCAAGCTCTCAAAGATACAAGTTTACTCAAAGGATTCCCTGTCATTCAAAAGAGTGTCCAAACTACCAGGTTGGATCTAGCTTGGAGCCCTTCCAAAATCAATGTAATTCCAGCTCAAAATCTTCACTTTCAATTACCCATCACATCGGGATCTAGCAATTTGGAATCGATCAACTGTTGAACCTTGAGTTTCAGTACCACACAATTTTTCAGTTGAATGTCCAATTGAGCCTATATGGTAATCACATTTGGCATTTGGGTCATACCAACTTGGAAGAAGAGGCCACTTGATCTTTGCTGCCATTGGTATGGGTGATAGCAAGTTTGACTCTATCAGCTTAGAGAGTAGCTCAGTGTAGCTTATGGAAATTGAATCAACTTGAGTAGCTTTTTTCCCATGAGTGGTATGTGGTATTGATGAAGGAGCCTTGAAGACTACCGCCTCAATAGGATATCCTTTTGCCTGTAATGTATGTGGTGTTGGGCCATAGGACTTGGAGATGATGTTTTGGGCAGCTTCGCTTCTTTCATTGAAAGATCCCCCAATTGAAGAATCAACCAGCTTTCCTGTTTTGATTCCAAATTCGATCATTTCTCTAGATAATACCATATTTGAAAAGCTACTCGGAGTGTTCCCAACTAGTTTTTTGTAATATGGTCCATTTAGTGTTTGGATAAAAAGAGTGATCATTTCTCTTTCTATCATAGGTGGTCGAACTTGTGCTGCCAAGTCTCTTCATTTTTTAGCATACTCCTTAAAGGTCTCTTGTTTCTTCTTCTCCATATTCTGAAAGGTTTGACGATTATGAGCGAAATCCATGACATGCTTATAATTACTGATGAAAGTTTGAGCAAGATCATTCCATGTCCTAATGTTCTTTGAGCCTTGGCTAAGGTAACATTACAAAGCAAACTTTGTCAAACTCTTTTGAAAGAGAGCCACTCATACCTTTTCATCCTTTGTGAGGGGTTATAGCTTTCTTAGAAAAAGTGTTATATGAGTGATAGGGGAACTTGTCCCATCGTATTTCATAAACTCTGGTACCTTGAAGTCTGAGGGAATACAACATCTGGCACTAGACAAAGATCATCCACTGACAAAGATCCAAATAAAGTGCCACCTTCAATGGCCCGAAGTCTCTTCTCTATGGTCTTGAGTTTCTGAGCATCGTCTTCTTCTTTTGTTAGTGTCTTCCTTCCTTCATAAAAGGGATTGTGCCTAAAGTGAATATCGTCGTGATAGCCAAAGGCTATCGCCTCTATCTGGCCGGACTCCCTGCCACAGTAATGGCCACAAGAAACTGGCGCTACCCGAGAAAAGGTGGGATCATACACCTCGGGAGATAGCCGAAGAGCTTCGAGCCCAGCGCGCCAGGAAACTAGAGGATACTACTTACCCCCCGAGGTTGTAACAGATCGCCTTCGGAAAAGAGGCACCCGCTTTCGCGGGCCGAACATGATCTCCCCGAAGGCGGAACTCCCTGAAGCTGTGAACCCCCGAACTGAGTGCGTGTTCTCCGAAGAGGCACCGTCCGTACCAAAGGACGACCTCGCCCAGGGACCTCGGGAGTACGGCAGGAGCATTTAAGGAAGCCTCTGACACGTCCTTTCACAGACGTCATAAGCCGCCTCAAAAGGCGCTCTGACACGCTGACGCTGTCAAAATCACAACATGGCCCGTCTCAGCACAAAGCTTAAGGCAACCTACTACCAGCTACCTGTCCCCTACGCCCAGAAACTCAGAGAACATCCGACCGAACACGTGTCGCGATCTGAATGGGCTAGGCACTCCTATAAATACCAGGAAATAAATACTTGGCAGGAGGCTGGTAGGCAAGAGGTTTGACTCCCATACTCGGAGAAAACCACCAGGCGAGACTCTTCAGCCCTTTCGTGCTATTTCCTCTGCCTTTTCTCAGCCACCACTGACTTGGGCGTCGGAGGCTCCCCCCCCGGAA
Organism: Aquilaria sinensis; assembly: GCA_005392925.1. Classification (NCBI taxonomy): domain Eukaryota; kingdom Viridiplantae; phylum Streptophyta; class Magnoliopsida; order Malvales; family Thymelaeaceae; genus Aquilaria; species Aquilaria sinensis. Next base: position 140,444 of record SMDT01000121.1, read on the forward strand.
ACACATTCCGGGGGCCTCCTAACCCTTTGTTTCTGGACTTTCAGGCACACTCCCTTGGGCGAACCATCCTCCAGGCGTTCTTCCTCCTAGAAGTCTCTCCACCAGTCATCATGACTCTAAACGATGAGGCCCCCGGCCATCATTTGGCGCCGTCTGTGGGAACCCGCTCTGAGATCGCCGTCGTTGAAACTCGGCGTTCTAAGGACAAGGGGCTCCCAAAGTCCCCGTCCGCGCCTGAGACACAACCGGCTGCTGAGCAAACACTCCCAGAGATTTCTGTGCCCGAGGAAGATCGCCCTCTAGTAATCACTATGAGCTTCCTGAAAGACTTTCAGCATTCGGTCGTGTCTGAAATGACACAGCAGATCGACCGAAGGTGGCCACAGCAAGCACAGGCCCAGAGACCTCCCTCACCAGGACGCCCTCGGGAGAAAAGCCCAAAGTCTACTCATTGCAGTTTGGGAAGCGGAGATCCGCGCGAAGAATCGTCCACAGAAAATACTCCCCTCGGGAAACAGCCTGTGGGGCAGAAGAGGTCTGAGCGACCGAGGGTCTTGCAGCAAAGAAGTTCGCTGCCTGAGGCGAGGTCCCTGTCCCCTCAGTGCCGAACTCGCTCCCCGAAGAGGCATCGGAAATCTCTCTTCCCTGAAGTAGGGCCTAGTGCCACAGTGCTTATGGAGAGGATATTAGCACGGCTAGATAGGGTGGAGAAACAAGTGGCCAGAAAACCCGTTTGGGCCAGACTCTCGGGAACATTCTGCGAAGATGACTCCCCATTCATTCAGGCCGTTGTTGAGGCAGCCATGCCAGGTGACTTCAGAGTACCTCGGTTGGAGATTTATGATGGCCGTACTGATCCACAGGCCCATCTGACGAAGTACAGACGCAGCATGATAATGCACGGTGCTGACGACGCTACCATGTGCAAGTGCTTCGAAGTCACCCTCACAGGGCCAGCAACTGCATGGTACAATTCATTGCCTTCAGGGACCATTACTGAGTTCCAGGAGTTGTCCACGGCCTTCACGCAGCAATTCATTGGGAGTCGACCTACTGCGAAGATGCCTGTCCAGATGTTCGACATAGAGCAGAGGAACGGAGAAACCATCCGAGACTATGTCGAAAGATTCAATAGGGAAGCTCTGAGCATCCCAGACTTCCGGCCCGAAATCCGCATTCTTGCCATGACACGGGGCCTTCGGCGAGACTCACAGCTATTCTACGAGTTCTCAAAGGACCCCCCGGAGACCCTCGGAGAATTTTACCGAAGAGCAGAACAGCACATGACCGCCGAGGAACTAAGAATGGCTGGGCCGAAGTCTGATCACCACCGCGCCGAAGGGTCCAATCAACAAGCTCGGCATCCGACCGAACAAGCAGGACGACCTCGGAGGATGCGGGGAAGGAAACCCCAAAGTTTCACACCATTGAGCACTACACGGACCAACATTCTCATGGCGCTGGAAAGGCAAGGGACGCAGATTCGGCGACCAAGGGCCATGACCGCCGATAATAAGAAGAATGCAAAAAAGTTCTGCCAGTTTCATCGCGACCACGGTCATGAGACCGAAGATTGCTTCCAGCTGAAGAAGTACATAGAGTCGCTGATAAAGCAGGGCCAACTTCGGAAATACCTGCGGATGCCATCCCCGAAAGGCAGAAAAGTGGAGGAAGAAAGGGCCGAAGATGAGGACTATGACTCCGACAGGCGGAGAAACCGAAGTCCAAAAAGGCGCCCTCCACCTCCGGCAGGGGTTATCCAAACAATCACCACTGGGCTCCCATCCTCGGAAAGAAAGCGGAAGGCCAGAGAAATTGCAGTCATGGAATATCAAAATCCAGCAAAGAAGCTGGCCCGCAAAAATGGATCCACCATCGTCTTCCCCTACGACGATCCGCTGCTGATCATGGCGAGGATAGGGAACTGGGACGTCAAAAGGGTGCTACTTGATGACGGATCAAATGCGGACGTCCTATTCTCGCAATTACTGCTGAGCTTGGGCATCTCCAGCAGCGAGCGTAAGCTAGTCACCTCGCCCACCTTCGGGGTCGGACCATCCGAACTGCCCATTCTCGGATGGATCGACCTCCCACTGATGATGAGAGGGACTTCGGTAGACGGAGCAGCTGAGTTGTACGCCTCCACAATGGCGAGGTTCATCGTCATGGACGTCCCGTCCTCGTACAACGCCATCCTTGGAAGGCAGACACAGGGAAACCTGCACATTCGCCCTGATGTGAAGTACTTGACTGTCACATTCGCCACCAAGGATGGAGATGCAGAAATCTTCATAGAGCAGGCCGAGGTGAGAAAGGTGTTTGTGAAAGCACGAAAGGCCCCGGCGAGCAACTTCGCACAAACAATGGAGGCAAAGGCTCCAGAAAAAGGCAAAGAAGAAGATCTCGCAAAAGCAGAAATGGAAACAGTAGAACTTATCCCAGGACAATCTACCCGAATAGGGAAGAGCTTGACCGAAGGTGAGAAGGAAAACCTTGTATCCTTTCTGCTGAAAAATAAAGATCTGTTTGCCTACTCGCCGAAAGATATGCCAGGGGTAAACCCTGGCATAATAAAGCATAGCCTCAAAGTAAGCCTGAAAGCAAAACCTGTCCGGCAAAAGAAACGAAGCATCTCGGCCCACAAGAGCAACTTTGTCAAAACTGAGGTCCAGCGTCTGTTAGACGCCGAAGTCATCAGGGAGGTGAAGTACCCCGAATGGTTAAGCAACGTGGTCATTGCCCCAAACGAAGGTAGCAGCAAACTCCGGATGTGCATCGACTTCAGAAACTTGAACGATGCTTGCCCAAAAGACTCATACCCTCTGCCGCCAATAGATCAACTGGTAGATTCAACCGCCGAATATGGGCTCCTTAGTTTCCTAGACGCCTTCTGTGGCTACCATCAAATAAGGATGGACCCCAAAGATGAAGAAGAAACCGCCTTCATCACCGAGGGAGGAACATACTGCTATGTCAGAATGCCCTTCGGGCTAAAAAATGCAGGAGCCACCTACCAAAGGTTGATGAACAAGGTCTTTAAAGACCAAATGGGGAGAAACATGGAGGTGTATGTTGATGATATGATAGTCAAGAGCAAACTGCCTGGCTATCATGTTGCAGACCTAGAGGAAACTTTCCAAAAGCTCAGAGCCTTCGGGATTCGGCTCAATCCTGAAAAGTGCATCTTCGGGGTAACCTCGGGAAAATTCCTTGGGTACATGGTATCCGAAAGAGGCATTGACGCTAATCCCAAGAAGATTAAGGCGCTGCTTGAGTTTCAAACTCCTGCCACAGTCAAAGACGTGCAGAGGCTCACCGGAAGAATAACCTCTCTGAGCAGGTTTATTTCCAGGTACGGAGATAGGTGTCGACCCTTCTTCAAAGTCCTCACAAAGGCAGCAAAAATGGAAGGCGACCTCGGAAGGAATGATCGTCCTTGGGACGAAGATTGCCAAAAGGCCTGGGAAGAACTCAAAGTCTACTTGGCTAGCCTGCCGACTCTGCGACAACCTCGGGAGGGAGAGCCCCTCGTTTTGTACCTCGCCGTCACGGAGAAAGCTGTAAGCTCGGTCCTCGTGAAAGAAGAAGGGCCAAAGCAATGGCCAGTCTATTACGTCAGCAAATCCCTGCATGGCGCCGAAGTCAGGTACCCTCTGCTTCAAAAAGCTATATACGCCTTGGTGCTTGCAGGGAGAAGGCTGCGACCATACTTTCAGGCTCACCCCATCATCGTCCGAAGTAGTCTACCACTACGGGATGTTATGAAAAAAGTTGATCATTCGGGAAGGCTCTCCAAGTGGTGCATAGAGCTTGGCGAACACGAAATCATATATGAACCTCAGAAGGCCATAAAAGCTCAAGCACTAGCAGATTTTATCGCCGAAATACCCACCACTAAGGAAAGCCATTTGGATCCAAACGGAGGTAAGCTGGAGTGGACCTTGCATGTTGACGGAGCCTCGGGATCCGAACACCAGGGAGCTGGAGTAATTATCAGAGGACCCATCGCCGAAATACCCACCATGTTAAGGAAAGCCATTTGGATCCAAATGGAGGTGAGCCAGAGTGGACCTTGCATGTTGACAGAGCCTCAGGATCCGAACACCAGGGAGCTGGAGTAATTATCAGAGGACCCGAAGGCCTAGCGGTAAAGAAGGCTATCAACTTCAGCTTCAGCGTCACTAACAATGTGGCTGAGTATGAAGCCCTCATAGCGGGATTACGCTTGGCCAAAAGGATTGGCGTGAGAAACTTAAAAGCTCACAGCGATTCCCAGCTGGTAGTTCGGCAGACGGCAGGAGATTATGGGGCGAAGGACCCAACCTTGGCAAAATACCACGAGCTGGTAGCAAAGCTCATCCAAGAGTTTGACGCCGTACGGATCGAAAATGTACCTCGGCGGAATAACACTGAGGCAGATTGCTTGGCGAAGTCAAAAACATACACCGAGGTGCTAGATCACCCGAGCATCTCAGTGCTGAGCATAGCGACCTCGGGAAAAGGATGGAAAGATCCCATAAAGAGATACCTCGCAGAAAATGTGCTACCCGAAGACCTCGGCGACGCTGCAAGATTGCGAAGACGCTCCGGCCGATTCTTCCTGATTGGCGAAGAGTTATACCGACAGGGATATGCAAACCCGCTGCAAAGATGCGTGGATGAAGAGGATACTGAAATGGTCCTTGAAGAGGTCCACGAAGGCATGTGTGGTTCACATATTGGAACTGATGCCCTTGCGGCGGTGATACTTCACCAAGGATACTTCTGGCTTACCCTGAGAAAGGATGCAAGGCAGTTCGTCCGAAAATGCGGAAGTTGCCAGAGACATGCGAACATCCAGAGGGCACCCTCGGAAATGGTAACCTCGGCAGACTATCCTTGGCCCTTCGCTGTCTGGGGTATAGACCTTATTGGGCCACTCCCCTCAGCCCCCGGAGGCGTGAAATTCTGCGTGGTAGCAGTAGACTATTTCTCCAAATGGGTCGAGGCAGAACCCCTAGCAACTATCTCGGCAAAAGAAGTGCAAAAGTTTGTGTGGAAGAACATAGTATGCAGATTCGGCATACCGAGGGTACTAGTGGCTGATAATGGATCCCAATTCATAGACAAAGGATTCCAGGAATTTATCAGCGACCTCGGAATAAAAATGCACTTCGCCCCAGTAGCTCACCCCCAAAGCAACGGGCAGGTGGAAGTATCTAATAGGACCATAAAAGATGGCCTGAAAAAGAGACTGGGGGAAGCAAAAGGGAAATGGCCAGGAGAACTCCAAAGCGTATTATGGAGTTACCGAACGACGCCCCGAAGAGCCACAGGGGAGACTCCCTTCTCACTCGTCTTCGGTACAGAGGCTATTATCCCAATAGAGATAGTTCAACCTTCAGTACGGGTGCAAGTATTTGATGAAGGTGGAAACGACCTCGGCCTCAGAACCAAGCTCGACCTCGTCGGCGAACACAGAGAAATAGCCGAGCTGAGAAGAAAAGCTTTTCAGCAAAGAGTGGCCGCGGCTATAAACTTACGGGCCAGGCCAAAAGAAATCAAGAAAGGAGACCTCGTTCTCCGAAAGGCTGACTTTGCGCCCCGAAGGCCATCCCACGGAGTACTTCGCGCAAACTGGGAAGGACCTTATCTGGTCCTCGCCGAAGTACGAAAAGGCGTGTACAAACTTGGCGATGCCGAAGGCGTAGAATTGAAAAACACTTGGCATTCAGACGCCTTGAAAAAATTCTACGCCTAAGCTTGAGCGAAGGAATCATACTGTACGAAAAATATTCTAAGTACAGAAGTATCTTGAGAAAATTTCTTAAGTGCAGAATTGTACAGAATTCCGTGAAGATGCTCGCGACGAACGCAGATATGACTTTCCGAAGTCCCTTGAGCCATCACGCTCGGGAAAGATGGGAAAATCTTCCAGCGGTACTCGCCGTAATAAGCACAGATATGACTTTCCGAAGTCCCTTGAGCCATCACGCTCGGGAAAAATGGAAAACAAAAATTCTCGCAAAAGGTTTCTTAAGTCTCTTGAGCGAACATGCTCGGGACAAGGGGAAATGAAAAATTTTTTGACTAAGGGGTTTCCGAAGTCCTTCGAGCGAATGTGTTCGGGACAAAATGGAAATGCAAAAACCTGCAAAAAGACTTAGTCAAATTTTTCAGACTTTCCAAAAAGCCTCTTGAGCAAACAGGCTCGGCCAAGGGAAAGATCTTTCACAGTTAGTCAAGTTTCTTTGATCGCAGGTTTTTCGAAGTCTCTTGAGCAAATGTGTTCGGGGCAATGGAAATAAAGAAACTTGCAAAAACACTTGGCCAAAAAAGATCTTCATTTACAAGAAAGCTAGCTTACAAAGAAGAAGTGCCCGAAGAAGGAGTACAAAAATAAAGAAGAAAAGGGAAAAGGAGCCCTAAAACAGCCTAAGGGTTCTCGGCGTCCCGAGAGCCACCCGCTTCCCCATCCTTTCCCACCACCTTCGGCGCCGGAAGTGAGGGAGGAAGATTCAGGTGCTCGATTTTTGACCAGGACCACCGAGGCCCCTCGGGAATGTTCAGAGCCTCCAAAAAAGAGAGGTCCAGACCTGGGAACCTCTCAAGAACTTGATGCCGAGCAAGGCAGAATCTGTCCTGGAACGCGACCTTGTTCATTTGGTCGGACTTGTCCTTCTCAACCTCAAGGTCCTCGAGCTCGTCCTGCAGATCCGCAACCTCCTTCTTCAGAGCCTTTATCTTCTTCTTTTCAGACTCCTTCTTCAAAGACTTGACCTCGGCTTGAAGGGCGCTCTTCTCAGACAAGAGCGTGACTATGAGATTGTCACCAGCTGACTTATCTTTGAGAAGGTCTTGGTTTGCAGCAAGCATCCCCGCCACTTGATCGCGGAGGTCAGCTATCTTCAGGGAGGAGTCCTTCTCAAAGTCTTCCTTTTCCTTCCGGAACTCCTCCCGAAGGGCAGCAACTTCCTCCTTCGCAGCATCTGCCAGCTGCTGGTTCTTGGCGGTCAATTCCGAGCACGTGGCTTTCGCCTTTTCTAGGGCCTCTAAGGCCGAAGCTCGGAATGCCGTCTGCCTGGCCACCCGAACTCGGAGAAAGCCGGCGTACCCCATCAGCTGCGAAAAGATGAACGCAAGGTCAGAAAGAGCCAAGCACTTAAGGAAAAATTGAAGGGAAAAGGGTGTGGAGAGCATACCTGAGCAGCATGCTCGGTGACTTTCGCGGCGAGGGTGTCATCGCTCGGATGAGCCGCCGCAATAGCCTTGAAGGAGGCCTCTGTAAGCATCCCCTTCGAAATCTGCTTTGCCATTTCAGGACAGTCCTCGGAGTGCAAGTTCATGTCCTCCGTGAATGACCAGAAAGGCTCTTTGGGTATCTTCCCTTGCGGGACTTTCGCGTCGCGAAGGGCCCGCGCCTTCGCATGTTCGGCCGCCCAGTTCGGGGTAAGCAACTCCCCTGCAGGGCGAAAAAGAGAAGCAGGTCAGAGACAAAGGAAATTTCAGAAAAACAAAAGAGCCATACTTGTTCTGAAAACAACAAACCTGGCGGTACTTCGACCACAACGTCCTCGGAGTCCTGAGATTCCTCGGTCGAAATCCCCTTGCCTTTCTTCCTGCGCCGTTCCTCGGCAGAAGGAGCCTCTACCATGGCCTCTAGAAGGGCCTGCGGCGCGAAAGGGCCCTGGGGAGGGACGTCGGCGGAAGGGACCTTGGTAGCGGCAGGGACTTCGGCAGCAGCCTCAGACGCCGGAATCTCGGCTGTCCCAGGCTCCTCGGCAGCCTCCTCGGAAATTTCTTCTAGAGGAACCTGGGCAGTTCTCTTTGCCCGTTTCCCCGAAGGCCCAGCGCCAGTAGACTTCCGCCTTCGGGAAGCCGCCTTCTTCGTCTGATCGCCCTTCTCCACTTGGCCGGAGAAAAGGGACTTGTAATACGCGGCAGTCCCGTCGCCCATCTCTGAAAAAGAAGAGAAATATCAGCGTAAGTCCGAGGAAAAAACAGCAAGGGAGTAGAAGACAACTCACTTTCGATAAGCGTTTCGAAAGAAATTTCCTCCTTAAGAAGCTTGACCAACCAGGAATCCTTCCCGGCGATGGCAGGAGCTGGCATCTCGAGGTCAGTCTCGTGCTCCTTCACCACCTTTAGCTCCCGAAGGACCTCTTCGGTCATCAACTTCCAGTTGATAGGAAAAGGGTAAAGGGCGCGCGGAGCGACCTCGGGAGCCCAGTCAGAGACAGCCCGAATGCGGCCGTCGAAGTCCGCGAAAGTGGAAGCCAACTCTGGAGTCAGCAACAACCTCGGATCAACGACGTCCACATCTAACTTTCCCTGAGCCCACTTGGTCGGAACATACGACCAGGCCTCCTCCATCTTCAGGAAAAAGAATTTCTGTTGCCACCCCCGCCAGCTGTCCTTAGTGGCGAAGGTGAACATGAATTTTTTGCTCCCGGATCCCCGAGGTAGCAAGAAATAGAAGCCACCCTTCGGGACCACAAAGAGCTTGTAGTACTGCATGAAGATTATAAAATGGGGTTTTATCCCGAACACGCCACACATGCAGAGGTAGGCGTTAAAATAGCAGAACGAGTTCGGGGGAAGCTGGTTCACAGCAATGCCATGAAATTGGCAGAACTCGCAAACCATCTTCGGGGGAGGATACCGAAGTCCGGCCTTCAGCTGGGCTCGAAAAATGGTAACCTCGTTACTATGGTTTGAAAAAGCATAATGGCTAGAGCGAGGCAGCCTTGTAATGGCGTAAGAGGGAAGAAAGAACTTTTTCTTCCACCTCTCTAGTTTTGCGGGGGTGGTGCAACAAGGATGGGCTAAAAGAGGCTGCCAGCTCTCAGGGATAGGCATTTTCGACATGAAAACGAGTTCGGAAATGGGAAGAAAACAGTTTCCAGAAAAAACTCAAAAGAACAGAGGGATCAAAACACTCTGGAAAACAAAAACCCACCAAAAGATTTGCCAAAGTCTGAGGACGCCGTCGTGAAAGTTGGCTGAAAAAAGCTCTGATTAAGGCAGCTCCGCCACAGAAAGCAAGAAAGTACAAGAACAGGGGCAAAGCAGAGGAAAGAGCAGAAGTAAAAGCAAATGGGACTTATGATGGAATGGGCTATTTATAGGCCAAAGGTGGGTAACCAAAAAGTCGTCATAAGTACCCTTTGGAGGCGAACCGTCGCCGTAACTGCCCTCTGCACCTGAAAAGGCGCGCCCTCTGTAACCGACGCGGCTCTCCTCCAATGGCAAACCGCCACGTGTCAATCACCGCGCCAAAGCAGGGGACACGTCTTCTGACATCCCTAAAAAGCTGGGACGCGTCGCTTAGACTGACACGCTTGGCCATCAGACGCGACGTTACACAGACCTGCAAGAAGAAAAAGCAGGTTACCTCGAGGACACCAAGAGACAGGCTATGGCCGAACAGCCCATGACCTTCGGGCAGTAGGTGTATCTTCGGCACAGGCTCCGCCTCGAAGACACCAAAGAACAGGCCAAGGCCGAACAGCCCATACCTTCGGGCAAGAGGTGTATCCTCGGAACAGGTTGAGCTTCCTAAGAGACTCCCAAGAACAACCTCGGAAAGAGATGCAAACCCGAAGTCTTCACTTCGGCTTTCCAAAGGGGGGCATGTGATAGCCAAAGGCTATCGCCTCTATCTGGCCGAACTCCCTGCCACAAGAATGGCCAGAAGAAACTGGCGCTACCCGAGAAAAGGTGGGATCATACACCTCGGGAGATAGCCGAAGAGCTCCGAGCCCGGCACGCCAGGAAACTTGAGGATACTACTTACCCCCCGAGGTTGTAACAGATCGCCTTCGGAAAAGAGGCACCAGCTATCGTGGGCCGAACATGATCTCCCCGAAGGCGGAACTCCCTGAAGCTGGGAACCCCCGAACTGAGTGCGTGTTTTCCGAAGAGGCACCGTCCGTACCAAAGGACGACCTCGCCCAGGGACCTCGGGAGTACGGCAGGAGCATTTAAGGAAGCATTTAAGGAAGCCTCTGACACGTCCTTTCACAGACGTCATAAGCCGCCTCAAAAGGCGCTCTGACATGCTGACGCTGTCAAAATCACAACATGGCCCATCTCAGCACAAGGCTCAAGGCAACCTACTACCAGCTATCTGTCCCCTACGCCCAGAAACTCAGAGAACATCCGACCGAACACGTGTCGCGATCTGAACGGGCTAGGCACTCCTATAAATACCAGGAAATAAATACTTGGCAGGAGGCTGGTAGGCAAGAGGTTTGACTCCCAGACTCGGAGAAAACCACCAGGCGAGACTCTTCAGCCCTTTCGTACTATTTCCTCTGCCTTTTCTCAGCCACCACTGACTTGGGCGTCGGAGGCTCCCCCCCCCCCCCCCCCCCCCCCCGGCCCGGAAACACATTCCGGGGGCCTCCTAACCCTTTGTTTCTGGACTTTCAGGCGCACTTCCTTGGGCGAACCATCCTCCAGGCGTTCTTCCTCCTAGAAGTCTCTCCACCAGTCATCATGACTCTAAACGATGAGGCCCCCGGCCATCACGTCGGATGGACCTGAGTCTTGAAAAGGCATTTCTTGAATCGGGGCCTGTTGCGGGGTGAACCTTAGAGGGTAGATAGAATCCTGCGGGTCTTTGATGGGGGGTTTGGATTGTTTTCCCTTTGACCAACTCCATCAACAGCCTCATTTGTTCTGCCATACTCTCAATCTTTGACTTGATGTCAGCGAAGTGTCCCTCGACTTGTTCCACCATGAGCCTTGCTTGCAGCCGAGTTGAATATGGATGTCGAGTACCAATCTTTCACCTTTTTTTTAAAAGTGGGATTTTTTTTATTAGACTTTGTGTATGAATTGGTAAATGATGCATGATGCACATGCTATTTTTATTAATGTGATTAAAGAAGCTGAGTTGAATGGCCATTATCGTAGCACTTCCAAACTCTAATGACTGTCCATGCCTAAACACTTAGCGCAACACTAAATCACCAAAGAAATCCTAAAACCAAATCAAAAAGCTATAGTGGTCCAGCCCACTTTATTACATTAAAGACTAAAAGAACTTCCCGAGATGGTCATATTGCTTGTGGGCCTTCCTGATATAGTGGATCATCTTCTGCTGTTTCGGGCATGAGTTAGGCCAGGTACTAGCAATTATGTCATTGGCTTTTTCACCCATCTTCTTTGCAACTCGAGTGACCTTCAGTACTTCTTCTACGAAGTCTTTTACTTGACATGCAGACCATATATACTCTCATTTCCATTTCTCCTTCTCCCATTCATTCTTATCGCATTCCTCGACTAACTGCTTAATGATGGCCTATTTGTCTTCCAGCTTCCCTCGCAAAAGTAGGTTTTCATTCCTCAGTGCCTCCAGTTCAGAGTTTTCCTCATCTATCTCGACTCGGATCTTCTTCATCTTGCCTCTTTCCTCTTTAAGCTCTTCCTCGAGATCCCTTTTAGTAGCATAGCTAGGTCTATCTAGTGGGAGAATACCTTCCCTTCTATTTTGCCTCCATTCTGGATACCTTTTTAAAGACACTAAGGTTCTAGGTTTTACTAGGTAAACTTTCTTCCATGCTATTGCCATTTCAGAAATGAGACGGTGGCATTGTCGATCATCATAAGAAAACTCAAGCTCACACAGTCGATGTGTAATTGGTAAGAGTTGTTGGGACCCAAACTGCCTATGAACTAAGGCTGGGGCGTAGCTTGTTCCTCCGCATATTCCGAGAAGAGGAACCCATGGGAGCTTCCCATATCGATAGAGTACTGGTTTTGCTGAGATAAAGGGCGCCCTCCATGTAATTTGAGAGTCCTGTAAGTTTTTAAGGAAATCTCTCCACTCCTCTTTGCTTCCTTTTTCTACCCAGACACTGTCTACGAAAGCTTTGATCGAAATAAAATCTTGAAAGAAACGACGACCAAATTCCTTCTTCACGCATAGCAGATGACTCTTAATCCAAATGTGTAGCAATAGTACACAACCAATGAACCGTCCTGCATTACATCTACAAAAATTAAGAGAGCGAATAGTTTCAGCCAGAATAGCAGGAATAGGGCTCATGTGTCTTCTTTGCATCTGATCCAATAGCTTGATTACCCCCTCATCAATGTGTGATAATGCCCTCGAAAATATTACAAGCCCATAGATTGCCAATGCAAACACCTTCCTCTTTTGGGATTTTGATGTTAATGTCTCCATAAGATGTTTGAGAGTGCTCTATGCCATGCTTTTTCCACCTTTCCTACTAGCTCGCTGATTGAGATCCGTAACTTGCATGTTCAGGAAATGAGATAGGCATCGTAACACATTACTCTTCTGATCGGGAGAATATGCCTCAGTTGGGAAGTCAAGAGGAATGTTCAAAAGGACGCTGTACTCTTTGATAGTTGGAGTCAAGTCCATCTTATTGATCGAAAAGCAACGATAATATGGATCCCATAATGATATCAGTGCTCGAAACAAAGTCTCATCGATCTTGATGTCCAGAAGATAAGCAATGTGCCCGAATTCGCTATTGAAGATCTCTCTTTCAATAGAGGACCAAGCCTTCCATATTTGTGACAACTCCTTCACGGAATTCTGTTCTAGTAAAAAATGAACCTGGCTTTTCAAATCAAGCTCACTTCCAGGTAAAAGGCAATCTCCATGTACTAACTATGGCTCCTCAGAGAAGTCCATGGCTTCTGGCTGACCTTCTTCTATAGTAGATGCCCAAGTCTCGTTGCAATTGTTCGGAAGTAAGTCAAGAATGTCCATGGTAATGGAGGTTGCGCTAAGTGCTTCCTATAATGCAATGCATGCAAGGGGAACAACAACTTGAAAAGAGTTAGTAACATGGTAGAATAATATATGAGCTACTGTGAAAAGATAAATCAACGTTATAAAGAGAAAAAGTACACTAACAAGGCAAAAAAAATGGTTAATTTGACAAGAGAGTTAGTAATAAACAAGCTTTGTTTTGTTATGGAAGTCATAGTGGATAGATCTATGGTCGCTATATGCGTAGGTAGTTTTTGAAAGAAAGGTTATAGATTGGTTCTTGAATCCCTCTTACTAAGTCTTATCAGACTAGAAAAGGCCAAATTCCTCACCCACAAGAGTTACGTAAGGAAGGATTAATTCGAGTCGTAGTTTTCCTGGTCCCATGAGGTGACTATCGTCACACTCAGGCAACACTAGTTACTACTACGGATTAGAGAAAGCACGGAAACTATTGTCTCACACGACTAGCCTACCCCAGGTGCTTTGCAAAACTTGGTTAGAGTGAGCATGGGTATTGAGCTCATTATGCATGCTGAAGTGTGTGCGTGTTAAAAACTACAAAAATACACAAAACACCACATCAATATGTTAAGAAACAAAAACAAAAACAAAAAAAGAGCAAAACCAAACCCCTTTTATGGCTAGACTCCTCCCTAGTGGAGTCGCCAAGCTATAGCAACATGATTTTTTAGGAGTCGCCACCAATCAGTTTACCTAGGTCGATTGGATACCTGTTATGGTCTACGAGAGATTCTAAGAACGTGAGTCGGTTACGCTAAAATAACCTTATCAAAGCGCCTGGAAATTGGTACCATGAGGTTCAATTTTACCTTTTCCTAACTATTTATTTCTTAACCTAATCTTTAATTGAGAATGATTTTTGTGAATTTTGTTTAATTTAATTCCAAACCGTGAATCTTATCAGATCAATCGGATATGGAATCCTAGATGTCCTTAAAATCTCGAGACTTTATCAAATCCACTAAGAATTTGGAAGGAATATCTTGTTCTAAGCCGTGAGTCTTATCAGACCAATCGGATTCGAACGAATAATCCGTCTTGGGATTTTATCAAATCACCAGAAACGGATTTTTGAAATTTGTTATGTTAAGTATTAAAAAAAATTGTCTTCATTTAGTTTATTTCTAATCTCTAGATAATGAGGAAAGTAAAAATATCTGAGTAATTAAACAACTAATTATGTTTTTTTGCATATTATGATATCTAAATAAAGAAAACAAAATCGCATGACCCTAAAGTTAAATGAAAATAAAGATAACTAAAGTGATTTAAGAAAAACAAAATAAAATAAAATAAAACAAACACTTTAGGTTATATTCCTATGTGGGTTTAATGACTACATTTAATGAATGACCAAACAAACAAATAAGAAAGAAACAAAGAAAAACAAATAAAGAAAAAACTTGCTGTCAGTGACCTATATGCAAAATGAAAATAGGTTAGTGACTTAACGAACGAAATAAAAATAAAAAGAGGGCTAAACAGGGGTTTCACCGAAAGAGGTTAAGGATTGACTGGGCGGACGGGTCGGGTTCACGGGTCCCGATCCGGGTCACGATGGGATCGTATCTAATTCTCTTCTTCACCGACGACGGAGGAGCGATTGGCGGCCTGGGCTTCACTCGTGGGCGGCTGTGTGGCTGGCGGCGGGATGAGCAGAGGACGACGACGGCAAGGCTTGGAGCGAACAGGTGCGGGTGACTTTCGGAGACAGCGGCGGCGGCGGCTGGCACGGCGTGGAGGGCGACGGCGAGGGCAGCGGCGGCACAGCTGGGAAGCTAAAGCGCCGGCGATTGAGGAGGCGAAGCGTCGGCTGGAAAAAGGGAAGGCGAAGCGTCGGCAGCAGAGGGGGACAGGGGTGACGCCGGCGAGGGAGGAAGCTTAGGGTTTTTGGGAAGAAGGGAGAAGAGACTTGGGCCTAAGACTGCTGTTTAACCTTTTTTCACTAGAAGCTTAGGGTTTTCGTTTTTCCTCCTCTTTCTGCCCAAATGTGACTTATATTTATACTAGGAAAGGCTGGGCGAGATTAGCTAGGTTTAACAGAGTTTAAACATGATCTAAATTCAATTTGAGGAGATTAGGATATAATCTGGTAAAATAGCAATTTAAGTCCAACAAAAAACTCTCATGCTGCTGATCTTGCCCTAAATTCTGTGCGAATTCCAATTTAACCCAAAATTTCCAGAAATTGTCATATTAGTCCAAAACTTTGCAAAAATCCCCATATGTTTCTAGAATTTCATAAAATCGCCAGATTTGGCTCAAACTCTCTAAAATTGACAGATTTGTCCAAAACTTTTCAATTTTACCTAAAACTTTCTAAGAAACCTCAGCTTCCACCCAAACTTTTTTTTTTAACCTAAATTGACCCTACAAACCTTTAGGATGTCAAATTAGTACCTAAACCAAACTACTTCCTATTCCTACCCTAGATAAACACTTTAAACTCAAAAAAAAAAAAATCAACAATACTTAAAAAGGCCAAACTCCCCCTGTAAAACCAAAATGCTCCTAAGCTAATTTTTCCTAACCTAGAACTTAAGCAAAAGTCAGTGCCCGGAAAAATTTGGGTGTTAACAAACCTAGTGACACGTGTCACACGGCATGAGAAACAAGGGCACACCTTTTGATCTAGTAGGTCTATGTTGCGTAACCCAAGGTGACGTAACTGATCGGTCAAAAGATAGGATGATTCATTTGCAGAACGCTGGAATAAAAACCCTGAGAAAATAACTCCTTCCGTGCCGAAGATGTAACCTCGCTAGAATTAAGAATTCGGCTTAAGATATAGAACAACTCCTTACGTGTTGATGGTGTGACTTCGCCAAAAATAAGAAATTGGCTTGAAGTAACATCCTCACCAAGGGTTCAAGTTCAGAAAATGGAACACAAACAAAGGGTCAAAAAGAATGTCAAAAGTACAACATCGGCAAAAGAAGGCTCTCATACCAAAAAGCTTGCTACGCCGAAGGGAGAACCTCGGCAGAATGAAGTGCTTTTGCCAAGGATAGCTCCAGCTTCCTAAGGGCAAGATTTTTGTAACATGTTCTTGGTTGATTAATATTGAAGACACAACTTCGGTCTTCCGAAGGGGGGCATGTGATAGCCAAAAGGCTATCGCCCACATGCCTTTTCATTGGTAGACTTGACACCACCCTCGGAAAGATACATGACCAACCTTGGGAGAACTCTCTATGCCACCCTCGGAAACATATACGACTGACTTCGGGAAAATGATTCCTTACCATCCTCGGGAGTGTACATTACCAACTTTGGGAACGTAGGTCTATCACCCTGGATAGAAGAAATGTCTCCCGAAGATGGTCTACGCCTCCGAAGGGCTTTCTCCAGTCGCCTTCGGGGGAAGTCCTTGTCTAAAGAGATCTCAAATCCCCGAAGGGGTCTTAGAAAGAAACAAAAAATACAGTTAGGGGATCTCTGACAGAAACCTCGAACACGCCCCTAACTTTTCTGTAGAGTTGCAATGTTTTGATTGATTTTGAGTGAAAGAAAATAAAATATAGGTGGAAATCAGAAAATGAGAATTTAATTTTTTGGCAAAGCTGAATACAAGGCCCCAACATTTTTCACTTGATTTCGATCAGAGACTTAAATATTTGAAACTTGTAGTGTGTAGAGAGACCAATGAGTTGAAATCAATAATGTTGTGCCATAATCTTTTTGTAACATCATGATTGTGCTTGATTCCAATTGTTCGGTAGTAGTAATATGCAAGCAAGCAAGTAGCGTAGGCCGTTAAAATATTTTACCAAGTGGTTGCTTGCAAGACCAAGTAGTTGTGGCATGCTTACAATTGCTTATGCATGGTTTGGTTTTCCTTTTTCATTGCCCTTAGCCCATAGTAATTTCAAGGTAAAAGTAGCTTACAAAGGACAATGCAATTTAACCAAAAGAAAATGAGGTTGTAAGTTTTGTGCCAAATGGCCACAATCTTTTGATTGCTTTCATGAACAAAGAGTTTGATTGTTAGATCCTAGTTGAGCGCTGATCTAGGAACAAGCAAGACAGGTGAAAATAAGCAAACATCTTATCTATGACGCTTTCCATTCCTGATGACAAACCTCACTAGAACACCTAAAGACCTGCTAAAAGTCATAATGGGACCCTTGACCAAGATGAGGGTATTTTGAACAATGTTTGAAGGAGGATAATGCTAGAAAGATAGTTGGAGACCCATTGGAGCATATTTTGAACAAAAGCATGTAATGGTGTACATTTTTTAAGTTGAAGGTCTATGTGTACCTAAGACCACATGTCCAGCCTTTGAATATAATACACCCCATGCACCATGGAACCTTGGTGCACGTATACACCATGCAGTTCCAATTGCACGGAGCATGCACCCTAGCACAACCCAAGGCTTGAAGCACACCTAGGTCTTGGCACGCACCTGGAGTATAGCCTACATGTCTGAGATGGTTCCCAAGGGACTCATCTGAAAGCATGTTTCAGTTCTTTTGTGTTTGCTTAGTCAACACACACGGGATGTTGTGTTTACCTTATTTGCATGTTTTATAAGTGTTTAGGCTAGCTTAGTACTTCTAATTTGTTTTAACTTCTATGTCATTTTAGTTTAGGACTCTTACATTGTATTGCCCTAAAATACGTTATTAAAAGTTGTACATAACTACCTTAATATATAGATTTTGGACATCAATACAATAGCTTGAGAAGCATTGCTCTCTTTGGTTCTTCTTGAGCTTAAGTTGGCATATAAAAATATTGAGGTTTCTTTGTGTGTTTTTCTACATACTTTTCGTTTCTAGCTACAAGTTGACTAGGGCTGAGGGTTTATTCGATCTCTTGGATTTTATTTTGTGGAGCTTATAGCATCTTGGGCACATTTTTTGATCTTATACGAACGAGGTTCACATCAAGTGGTATTAGAGCCACCAGTTCTAGTTGAGGACATACTTAGTTTCCTTCATTTTGTTTCTTGTTCTTTGATTGTTTTCATTCATTTTCTTCCATATTAAGTCTATTTTATGCCCATCCATTGTGTTTTAATCTCTATTCACTTCTTGTCCAAGTCATATTGTTTTAATTTTTTGCAAGTTACATCCACATATGTCCTTTTGGCATCTGTAGCAAGGGTTTTAGGAGTTGCCAAAAAATCAATTTCACTTAGGTCAAATTGGATACTTGTGGTGTATGAGAGATTCCAAGATCATGAGTCAATTATGTTAAAATAAAACTAAGCATTTTTAATGCCTAATAATCGGCACCATGGGTTCAATTTTCTCTTTTCCAAAATTTTTGTTTCTTTGAGCCCCTAATCCTTGATAAAATAATTCTATAAATTTTGTTCAATAATTTTTTAAATTAATTCCAAACTGTGAATCTTATCAGATCAACTAGATAAGGAACTTTGTATAGATGTCCTTGAAATCTAAAGATTTTACCGAATCCACCAAAAATTTGGAAAGATATCTTGTTCAAATGGCTCATCTTGTCAGACTAATTGGATTTGAACAAATAATCTATCTTGACATTTTATCAATGTTACCAAGAAAAAATTCATGAAGATTTATTTGAGAATTTTTATCACTTAGATCAAGTAGTTTTCTAATTTTTTTAAATATAATAATTGGATTATTTGAACAATTGGATAACCAGTCTAAAATTTATAATTCTATATGTTATTAATTTAGTTTAGTTAATAATTACTCTATTCATCCTGTATACTTTGAAACATTTGAGTTTTTTCAATAGTTTGACTTGAATTTATTCATATTATTGTTTGTTAGAAAAAAATTAAAAAAAATCTATCTAGAAACTATAGGTCTTTGTTTATCATTTATGTATAAATTTTTTCATTTATATACTAAAATGTTCAAAATAAAAAGAAATATAAATTGATTTTAGGGATAAAGGGAGTATTTTGTAAGAAGGAAATTGTGAAAACTTTTCATCTACCTTTGAATCTAAAACATGAAAAAAGAAACATGCCTAAGGCGTAACACGCAAAATAAAGATAGAGTGCCTAAAATGAAACAATTGAAAATGTAGTGGCATCAGTAACCATGATCCATGAAATATAGGACCAAACTAAAGATTTTACCAAAAACTAGCATGGCCTTCTTCTTAATCATGAAAGAATGATGATGATGCTACAAATGTTTGGATTGGCTTTGTTAGAGCATAGGAGGTGTGAAAAATGTCTTTGGATGGAATACGGTCTTGGGAAAGGCGTTGATGCCATCAGCCGAAATGGCAAACGTTGATGACATTGTGAGATGCTCATGTAGGGTTCACTGGTTCCAGGGCATGAAATATGCTTTTGGATTGACTATGAATGTCGGGGAGAAGCAAAAAGCTCCATCAAAAGCCTGAATGCTGAGAAAGTGGTGATGAGACTAATGGAAATAGATGAATGATGGCAGTGTTACAATGAGCTTCTACGAGCTTGGAGAAATAACTTGGCTTGCCACCTTGTCCTCGAGCAACCATGGCTAAGAGGCAACCTATCATGACCTATCTTACCCAGGGTCCATGCATTCTTATTGGCATTTCACCAATTCAATTCAAATACATAACTATACATAAATATGCAGGGTTGATAGTGAAAACACAAACAACACTAGGTAGAAACCAGTAAACAACAATCTACAGGAAAGTTGTGGTATTGTAAATTAATTCATAACTTACTCTAAGTCTCTAATTAGCATGAAACTTTGCAAACATGCTCATTATACTTAGATAAACCTTAGAAAAATATCACCTTGGTGTTCTACCTTCCAATTAAAGAAGTCAACTAGAAAACCAACTCTGCACGCTAACAAAAAATTGTAGTTTCTGTATACAGGCAAAGTTTAGCTTCTAACACAAAATTGAGTGATAGGTTGACATGCAAACCTTCATACATCATTAATAGCAATCAAAATAGGGATTTAACCCTAATAGTACATGGTTCCAGTGGCAAAATCAACTTTAAGTATACAAAACACTAAATCACTAGTTTGCCTAGCCAAGTATGTTTACATATATACAAGTGCAAACAAAAGTGACTTAAGGATTAGGCAACCTATTCATTTAGCCATCTAAACCTAAGAGCAGCATGTCCCTCCATACTGCAGCTGTATACAAGGCCAACTTAAATGTTAGTGAACCGCAAAACTATCAGATTGAGCTTTCGTCAGAAATATTTCACACTAACCACAAAATATATACTTGTCAAGCAAAACGCTTCACACCCCAACTCAAAGGATGGTTAGTCAGCTAAACCCTTCCTTGAATTTAAGACATAAAGGATGTGAGTTCCACTGAAACTCAATAAGGGTAGATACAAATAAACCTGCATTCCTGCAAAGATAGAAGACAACACCAAAATATACGCATATTTATGCAAATATCATAGTAAATAAAGGTTAGCACATGCAAGACAATACATAGAAGCATACAACACAAACACATACACTAACACTCATAGGGTTTAGAATAGCCTCAAAGGCTTAGCAAACAACCCCAAACGTACATGTAATATACACACAGTTAGCTCAGATCCAAAGATACTTATTAAGGGCATCTAAGTGCTAGCCAAACACTAGGGCTCTAGGCACCCCTAAATCTTGGTTAGTTGCCCTTATTTCAAGCTAGATAACACATGAAAATGCCATTTCATGTATCTATAAGAACTAGAGATGCCACATTGAGCATTTGAACCAACCCTTGATCATAAGGACTTGATATCACTTAGTAAAGAAGCTATTTCTTAAGGCTAACCTAGATTTCCAAGCTAAAACATAATTTCTCAATGAATGAGCTTAGAAATTAAGGTAAATCTATCCTTTGCCTTAAACACACCAGGATTATTAAATCTAAACCCAACAAAACCAGTTTAGAAGCTTGTACTTGAAGAAATCACAATTTCTTCATAACCTGAGCCAAAGAACACGTCAAAACCCACTTAAGCTAATGCGAACCCCTTAGTCTAACTCCAAGAAACTCACAAGCCAGGGCCTTTAACCAACCCTGGTCCTTTGTGCTAGCAAGGAAAGGTATAAAAGATTTAACAAAAAAAAGATCAAATTCTCTTACGTGTTTAATGAAGTTCATGAAGAACCAAAGTTGAATGCTTCAATAGCAATTGTATTAATCTTAATAAATTTGTATTACAATGTAGGTTTCGGCTCCTTTTAATGAGAGTCTTAGGCCTTAGTAACTAAAAGAGATAAAGCAAACTAAAATAGAAGATCAAATCAACATGAAGTCCTAAGCTAGTGTGAAAACACACCAATATGCCCTTTTTGTATGTCCCTTGCATGTCCCTCTATAAAACATGTTCCAATATGAGTTCTAAGCCAAAAATGAATTTAAACATACTTGAATAAACTACAATAAATGAAAATAAAGTATCCAAATGCAAAAACACCCACACAATCCATCTTGGGGCTTCTCAGGTGTGTCCCATGGTGTTTTGGGTATGCCATTGGGGTTTGTGGTTGTGCTTGGTTCTTTACGAGCTCATTGTTCCTATGCTTGAAATATGTTGAACACCCTTCCAAGTGAAGCATCTAAGTGGTCATTTAGCCCTGAACCTCAACTTCTTCCTTTTCTACATTGAAGAGCCCTTGCATGAACCCATGGAGTCCTTGCATGAGCTCCCGAGCCTTGCCTTTGTAACTGGCCCCATAGTTATCTTTAAAGGGTCCTTATGAGAGTTACCATGATTCTCATCATCTTCCTTTTCCTCAAAATTATTTTTTTTCGAATTAGCAACATCAAACAAAGAAAGATTAGAGACATTAAAGGTATCATTAACATTAAACTCACTAAGCAAGTCCAATTTGTACGCATTGTCACTAATCCATTCAAGCACTTGAAATGGCCCTTTCCCCCTAGATGTAGCTTTGTCTTCTTTTGGGTTGGGAACCTTTTCTTTCTTTTATGCATCCACAACCAATCTCTTGATTGAAACACAACTCTTTCATGCCCCTTGTTGGCAACTTGGGCATATTAATGGTTCTTCTTCTCTATTTGCACCCGAATTTTTCATGCATTTGGTTGCCACTTCAACTTTGCATGCTCCATCTATGCTGAAAAGTTCACTAGAATGCAAATGGATTAGATCCATAGGTGTTAATGGATTGAAATCATAAACAACCACAAAAGGTGACATTCCAATTGTAGAATGAATAGCTCTAATGTAAGCAAACTCCACATGTGGTAAACATTCTTCCCAAGTTTTAAAATTTTTCTTTATGATAGCTATCAACATAATAACTAGACTTTAGTCAGTTGTCTTAGTTTTCCCATTGGGTTATGGGTGGCAAGATATGGAAAAAAAGAGTTTAGTACCAAGCTTACCCCACAAAGTCATCAAAAAATGACTTAGAAAATTAGTGTCTCAGTTAGATGCTGTGGTTTTGGGCACTCCATGTAGTCTAACCACTTCTTTGAAGAATAGATCCACCACATTAGTTACATCATCCATTTTATGGCAAGGTTTGAAGTGAGCCATCTTTGAAAACATTGGGGATTTTGCTTTGATTTGGCCTTCTTGCATGCTATGCCATGTTACATATCCTCTCTATATCTCATTTCATATGAAGCCAATAAAGGTGTTCTTTTAAAATATTTGAAGTTTAATGTTCTTTCAAAATATTTAAAATTTTAGTAACATTGAAATGTCCCATTAAACCCCCACTATGTGCCTACTTATCAAACAACTTTCTAGGTGAACCTCGATTCACACACAAGTGGTTCTCCCTCAAATGATGCCCATGTACTTGGTAAAACTTACCAAAAGTCATTTTAGCATAATTGAAATAGATTTCTCAAAAATATTGGTCTATAGCATTCAAATCCTTTAGATATTTGAATCCAAGAAATATAGCATTCAAAGCACTAAATAAAACATGCCTTATAGATAGGGCATCCACAACTACATTTACTTTCCCTTGCTTGAATTTGATCACAAAGGAAAAGATTTAAGAAATTTGACTTACCTGGCATGTCTCTTACTCAGTTTACCTTGATCCTTGAGATGCTTTAGAGATTGGTGGCCCTTGTGCATGACAAATTCTTTTGGCCAAAGGTAATATTGCCAGGTAACCAAGGTCTTCACCAAAGCATATATTTCCTTGTCATATGTGAGGTAGTTCAAGACTGCCCCATGCAACTTTTTCACTAAAGTATGTTATTAGCCTTCCTTCTTGCATAAAAATTGTGCCAATACCTACACCCGAGCATCACATTCCATTTCAAAAGTCTTAGAAAAGTCAAGTAATGCCAATAAGGATGCGTTGCTCAATTTTTCTTTCAACAATAGAAAAGCCTTATCTTGGGCTTCCTGCATTTAAACCCAACATTTTTCATCACAATTTCAGTTAAAAGTGCAGCAATATTAGAGAAATCCTTAACAAACCACCCTTAAAAGCTGGCCAACACATGAAAAGTTCTCACCTCAAAGATGGTCTTAGGTGTCGGCCACTCTTGAATTGGTATTACCTTTTTCTTGTCCACCTCCATGGCATGTGCACTAGCAGCATGTTACCAAGAACCATCCTCTTTTGGTACCAACAAAACAGGAATGACACATGAGCTCATACTCTCCTATATGTATCTCTTTGACAACAATTCCTCAACTTGTCTTCGGATCTTCTTAGTCTTGTCAGGATTGCTCTTGTATGCAGATTTTTGGTATTGAAGCTCCAGAAATAAGGTCAATTTAGTGCTTTATGTGACAAATTGGAGCTTGGCTCCGTATACGGTAAAATTCAAGAAACACCCATGTTAAACATAGAAATTCCTCGCACATGAAATTGGATCAGCTTAGACCCATCGTTGTTTAGCTGAAATTGGCAACATCAAACGGTGGGCTGCCTGTTGCAAGAAGGATTCGTCGCTGATTTTGTCTCCCCTGAACAGACTGGGTTTGCGCAACACAGGATAGCGATAAACGCAAACCAGGTGTAGGCGAAGTGGCCAACGAATGCATGCATATTTCTTTCTCGTTTTTGAGAAGCCGAAGGGAATCAGACAAAAAAAATGAAAAAAAACGCTTTGGTCAAAACTTTTTTGTATCCTTTTTTTTTTTTTTTAACTTTGTTTTCAACTAAGTCCCTAATGTTCTCTTATGTATACATATATGCACAAGGGAAAAATAATATGTACAAAGTCACAAGATTATAAGGACACTTTTAATATTGACAATTTTAATATTATCTACAGTAGTTTTGTAATCGTGTTTGTGTATGTCTTTCACAATTAGTACATATCCTCACATCCTTGTATATTGAGTTCATACATGTCTATTATTTGACTTATAGATATCTTTAATTTTAGAGGAAATCATGTTTTGAAACGTTCATATTTTTTTGTATTCAGTAATAAATTTGTTTCATATTTGTATATATGTCTAACATGATTGTGATTTCATTATTGCATGTATATATTTCTGATCTCATTTATATATATTTGTCATATTTTTGTACATATCTATCACTGCTTTGTACATTAAATTTCATATATATATATATATATATTGTCATTTCATTTATACATATCTTCAATTTTAGCAGGAAATGAGATTTGATACATTCACACTTGTTTTTTTATAAAAAGTTAAAACCGTAATATATTTGTGATCTCATTTACATATATATTACATATTATTTATACAAATCTCTTATTTTCTTTGGATATCGAGTTTGTCCAAGTTCAGTATTTAATTTGTATATATATTAAATTTTAAGGAATATAAAATTTAATTTGTTCACACTTGTTTTACTCGGTGAGTTAGTATTAAAATGTGAAGATATATAGGTATAAGAGGTAGAAAACATATTTGGCTTAGCCAAGTAAAATCTAAAAGATTTCCAAATATGTCTGGCATCGGCGCCAATTTTATGAACATGCTCCTAAATATAAAAAGTTTTATAATATTTTGTTCACTTTTCCGGTCTTCATTTGGTGTAACATAAAGCATAATGTTACAGACTATCAGTAAAAGATAATTGCTTTTCATGGAAAAAGAACATTTACATTTTGAGCTTGAAATATGCTGCATGTACTATATTAAAAAAGTGCGCGTATGCAAAAACCTTTTACCAACAGTTTACTCACTCAGATCATACTTCCAAAAACCAATCAGACGGCAATGAGCATAGGATTATGTTTACAGAAATACACCTTCAGTCTCTCTCTCTTCACACTCAAGGTGACTGGGTTTTTCATGCTTGTAAAAATGCTTTCTTATTATAGGCACGCTTACAAACACAAATAAACTGTCTTCAAATTAATTTTTCCCAATGTAATTATGCAAATCAGTCACGTGGTCAGAAGAAGATGGCAAACCACCACTTAAACAAGAACTAGCACAAACAAAAGCAATACCAAGCAAACACAGTGTTCTTGGGACAAATCAGCAGAGCAATAACTCAACCAACTGCTCAGTTTAAGCAAAGATCCTCCTCATCAGGTGATCAGCCAGTTCTCATAATGATGTGAACACCGCTATCTGTATCGACAATGTCGCTTATCTCACCAAACCTAAGAGCAAATGTTGCTTCCTCAAAAGGCTTCTGCATCTGGCCCCGCCCAAAAGCTCCTGCATCAAATTTCGTAGTGCTGCTCATATTAGACCATGGTACTACCAAATACATGGTTGAAAGATGGATGCAACTATAGCTCCGATGAAAAAAGCATATTACGAGGCACAGCAAACTTTTTGCATGAGAAAAAAGGACATAATGCTTCAGCAACAACAATTTACTCGACAAAGCTGAAATTTTAAACATGGATATGATGTGCATATTGCATTAAAACAGCAAGTAACTTTTATGTCTTCATCACCGGAATAACAAAACCAGAACTTGATTAGAGAGGTGCATTCGTTAAACAAGAGACAAGGGATTCCTAAATTATGTGCTAAAACAGGAGCAACTGCAGGGATGCAATCTGCTGAGAAAACCAAAGACACACATGGCTTATGCCTTTGGCTACTGGACTGTTATTTATCGCTTGTACAGAAAATTCCTCAGACAAATGAAGCAACATTGCTCAAACTCTAAAATTTTTACATCTTTCCGGTGGGCTATCCTTCTGTTGTCAAAAAGTACACGACATAATGTGCATAAACATGATGAAAAGAACCATCAGATTAAGCAACTCAGCTGTTCCGGCGGCTGCATCCCAGAACACCCTAATAGGATAAAGTAATCACACCCTATCAACCCAACTCAGCTGTTCAGTTGGATTCACTCAGAAACAGATGCATTTGCATCCACACAAGCAAAAATATGCAGTTTACAGTGTTTAAAATTACAGTCCCAAATTTGAAAGACCAATAAACTGCTATTTATTGTCTGACATAACGCCAACCTTAACAATACCAATTACACAAAACAAATTGGACTGGTAGGAAAAGTTTTTCAATTCTATTGTCTGGCATCAACTCAGGGCCCGTTGATTGAGAAGTTCTGGAATCTTCCAATACAACATTTCCTCCTAGAGAAGAACCCTTGAAACACAGCATAGATCCACAGAGATCCAAATTTATAGGTTCTACTGTTAAGATGTAAACGAATAATAAACTACAAACACCAAAATTTGCCTCACGTGAATGAATACGAAACTACAAACATTAAAGCTTCGCCTTCGCAATAATTATGCACTACCCGGACAAGAAGTCCATATTCCATAAAACTTCAAACCTTACGTTCTCGATATATGCCAGCAAGTTTGATAATATTAACGAGCACTACAATTAAACACTCAATTACGACAATCTATCAACAAGAGCAAATACAATTTACAACAACTGACCGAGATCGCCACCGCGTTTAGCCGAGCTGCAATCGGAGTATCGTTGGGCGACATCTTCGAACTTGGCCTTCGCCAAGAGGATGTCGTCGCGGAGAGCCCTGAGCTGCTGGACGGCACTGTCCCTGGTGGTGCTGGAGATTATCCGGCCGTCGGGATCCTTCCACGACGCCTTGCGGCGAGAGCCCTCATGCTTTATCAGTATGTGGGAAGCCCTCACCTGATTTCCGGAAGACATCTTGCTCTTCTTCTTTTTCTGGCGGTGGTGGGGGTGGTGCTTCCCCTTGTCCTTCTCCGCCGTTCGATCCGCTGAGGAGATCGAATCTTTCTTCCTCTTCCGATCCGAATCTATCTTGAAAGGTTTGAGATTTTGAAGAGGAGTAAGGTGTTCTGTTTCAATTAGTTTTGTTGACTCTTATCGTAGCGACTAGCAAGCCGCACGCGATATTTTCTATCTCGTGACGCGGCCCGTGCCATAGGGAAGACTTGCAACATTTCCAAACAGCTTCTTTAAAATTTTTATAAAATAAAAAAATAAAAAAGAATTTAATAATATTTTACCTCTAATTTTAACAGTTTTTTTATTTTGTAGAATTTTATATTTATTATATAATAATTAAATATTATAAATTTAAAGTAAATTCAAATTAATTACTAGTTTAATTGCTATATAATTAAATAGTTATAAAAAATATTAATATATTCTACGACCAATGCAATAATTGTGATGACCACTGCCATCATCACTGCCATAACCGCCACTTTCTTTGACCAGTGAGAGTGACTCAGGGAATAATTGGCATCATCCACTTGTTTTTTCCCAAATATTTTATTGATTGAATAGAAGTTAGAAATCAGAAAAGGGTTCATAGGAAAATGACGAATCCAACAAATCGATAGATTTGCAAGATGAGTAGTAGTTCGCAGTAGAGAGAAAATGTTACCACCACACAAAAATGGGAGAATTACAAATGTGTCATAATAGCTAAAAATCATTATATTGTATAATTCTCACCATAGTGATTAAAGTGTGGGGGGTAAAAGGCATGCTTGGCCCACAAGAAAAGCCTTAAGGATTACTTGTTTGTCAAGCAACCTATGGACTTTTTTGTAATGTTTTGGAAATTCGGGTACTCAATCGCAAAACTCTCAAGAAAGAGACTTGGAGAGTTATGGGAAGGATATGAATGGTATGAAAGTGCTATTGGAGGACTAAATTGCTTATGGAAGACAAGTTTGGACAAAGGAAACACTAAAGGCATTAAGGACCTAAATGTCCTAGTGTAAATCTTAAGGTGTTCAAGCTTTTGACTTAAGTCAAATGGTGGAATTGTGAAATTATCCCACCATAGGGGAGGCAGCCAAGGCTTGATAAATAGTAAAAAATGTTGGGCACATGTGCACCAATGAGTTTAAGACAAAGAAACCATAATTAGTGCGAAGGAAAATGACATAAAGCAAGGTTAAGCTTGTTAAGTGTGTTTTGTGCCCTTAAGCTCATTTAAGGCCATTTAAGTGGCCAAATCACTTATCTCTCTCTCATTTTTGTCTTACTCCAACCCAAGAACACAGCCACACTTCCTCCATAGGCACCACACCTTCAAACTTGTAATTGATTGAAATTGAAGGCAAAAGTAAGCATTTGGAAGCAAACTAGAGCTATTGCTTGGATGCTTCAAGGATCAAGCTTGATTTTCGGCCTACCCACTTTGGTAAGGGTCCTCTTGCTCTTATGGGTTGTTTTCTATATTTTCAAGCAACCATTGAGCTAGGGCTAAGTTTGGAAGAGAGCCATGAGCTTAATGAACCAAGCTTAGTGAGGGGAGTGAACTTATTGAAGGTTTTGTGACCTAGTGTGAAGTGCAAAAAGATGGCAGTGAAATAAGGGTTTTTAGAGCCCAAAGTTAGTACTAACTACTATTAAAATCCTCCTAAGGCCAAGCATTAGCTTGAGGAGGGCTGCCATAGTGATTTATTTATGTTTATTGCATGTTTTATGGACTAATATATGGTTATTGTTGTTGCTGCATTTCATGTGTTTGTTGGTTGTGAATGGCTGCTGCATTTGGTATTTTTAGTTATGGTATTTCTTGTTATTGTGGTGTGCAACAGCTGTCCAGCATCCTGTTCTGGAGTCCATTGTGTCTCAAGAACTCCTATAACCTAGGGTGTGTATTTAGATGAGTTAAGACCATTGTATAGTGCATGTATGCATGTATATGTAGTGTACGTAAAATGAGATAAGTATGTGAACATTTGAGTAGTGTTTTGGCTATGTAAGTGATATGGTGCAAAGCTGCCTAAGTGTGAATAATGGGCTGCTTACTTGTAAATTCTGTTTTGGCCACATATGGTTGTTAAATGCAAGAGAATGTATTTCCTACATGTAATGAACATATATGGGATAACCTTGGAGGGTTTTCCCCATGTGAATGAAGCATTTGCACACTTATGAAATTTTGTATAGGCAAAATGGTCATAAAGTGATCAGAATTTCAACTCTGCACTTAAAGTTCTATATCTCTCTATATTGAAGGAATATTTGTATGAAATTTTGACCACACCTAAAGAACATCTAGAGGTTGAACTAGAATTTGGAATTTCTGAATTTGGAGCAATGTAGCCAAAGATATGGCGTTGCAAAATTGGCTAAGTTACTCTTCATTTGGTTAGAATTTTGCAACCAACTTAAAAAATCCATAACTTGGTCCATAGGTTGGCTATTGATGTAAAATAAATTCCTTGGCTTGCATGTAAAACAAAATTTCTTGGTTTGCTCTAAGTCTCTACTTAATAATGGAGTAAAGAAAATATGGGGTACATGGCTAGAATGATACAATTTATTAGTGGAAGTTACAGGTGTAGTGGCTAGTCACTAAAACTTGACAAGATTGCCTAATGTGTGGTACCCAAGATTAAGACTTGTGCTAGTGTTTTCCTTTTTTTGCTGCCATAGTGTGCATGAAATATGAATATGTGTGTGATGGTTGGACCAATATGCATGTGTTTACATAGTGTCTAAGAGGGCTACTTGGGTATGCATATTAAGGGTAGTGTTTTGATGGCCTACAGAGCATTACTAATCGTGGGAGTCTAAATGCACAACTTTGGCACCATAATTGGACTACCACGGAGTGGGTAACAGAAGTTGGTATCAGAGTATGGTCAAAGCATGGTTTGTAAATATACATAGCATATAGTTGCATTGCATGCATCTACATACATGAACTCAGTTTGGTCAGCTGCTAGTGGCAAGTACCGTTGAAATACTTATGATCTTTATATGTGCTCTGTGATAAATCATCAATATAGGAAGTAAACATGGTTGCCCTAAGGAGAAGGGAACCACTTCGAAGGCCTCCTACTGATTCTAGGCAACAAAGAAATGGATAGAATAGAGGGAATCAAGGGCAACAGCGGGTACCAAACCCTAAGGTGCCTCAGGTTTGGTTAGAGCTTCAGAGGAACTTAGCTTTAATCAATGAAAACTTAATGAGGCCGATTCAAGCACAACAGCAGGGAGTCCAAGTAGCTCCAGTAGAACCAGTTCAGGATGCACAGTAGCAACCAGAAGAGGATGCTAGGAGCACATCTAAATATGTTCCTTCTAGAAGCTTAGAAGATACAAATGATGAAAGCATTGAGGAGGAAGATGAAGATAGAAGAAATCCAAGAGGAAGAAGACTAAGGTCTGAGATTGGTCAGGTATCCAGGACCAATCCCTCAGTCTATGACCATTCCTCTACTAGGAATGAGATTGAGGAAGGCCATGAGAGAAGATTCAGGAGTTAAAGTCCAAAAGATTTGTTAGAGGCCTAAAGTTAGACATTAGAAAGGCTGTCAGAACTTTTGGAGTAGTTACATACTATGAAGGAGTGTAGAAAGCTCTATTAGTAGAGCAAAAGAAGTATGAGACTAAGTACTTTCCCAGTGGACCAGGGGAAAGTAGTCAGGCAGAAGCCAAGTAGAAGAAGTGACCACATGGCAAGGGAATTGCCAAGAATTTTCATCATGGTGGTGAAGGCAAGGTTAAGGGGAAGTTCCCTGGCCTAAGGTGCCCTAAATGCAAGAAGTTTCATGGAAAGAAACCTTGCTATTTTGAAATGCAAGCGTGTCTAAGATGTGGATCCATAGATCATTGGATCAAAGACTGCCCACAGGCTTAAAGGAGGCTAGAAGACCAAGGTCCAGTAAGGCCTATTGGGGCAGGACCTAGAGGAGGAGCACCTAGGGAAGGACAATAGGGGCTAGTTCCTCTAGTGCCTCAGCCTCCAGTGTAGAGAGCTGGCAAAGTCTTCCAAGTGGAAGGGCCAGAGACATCACAGTAGGGAGGAGCACTAAGAGGTAACATTTACCTTAATGGTATGCCTGTTAGTGTTCTGTTTGATACTTGTGCATCTATGTCTATAGTGGCTAGAAAATTTGTTGATGCCATGAAATTGCCTACTGAAATCATGCCTAGGATATCCTTAGTGAAAACAGCAGGTAGTCAATGTCTTTTCACTAATGACCTAGCTAAGGATTGTGAGCTACTAGTAGGAAAGACTAAGGTTATGACTAGTCTGCTAGTTTTGGACATTCCTAACTATGATTTAGTGCTGGGTATGAATTGGCTTGCTATGCATAACATAAGAATTGATTGTGCTAAGAGGGAACTCACATTGCCTGTGGTGAAGTGCAGACATTAGTGAATTATAAGGAATTAGTGTATGAAATGCATGACATGGAGCTAGAGGTACTAGATGAGATACTTGTGATTTCTGAGCATGATTACTGTTATGCATTGAATGAATTATACTGTGATGAGGAAGTGGACAGAATATCTGTAGTGAGAGGCTTTCCACAAGTCTTTCCTAAAAACCTGCCAGGTATTCCTCCATTAAGGGAAATTGAGTTTGAGATTAAGTTGCAACCAGAAGCTAGTCCAATATCCATAACTCCTTACAGAATGCCAATCACAGAGATGAATGAGCTTAAGAAACAACTCGATAAACTTCTTGAAATAGGGTTCATAAGGCCAAGTGTTTCACCACGGAGAGCACTTGTTCTCTCTATAAAAAAGAAAGATGGGTCTTTAAGACTATGTATTGACTACAGGAAGCCCAATGTAGTGACTATCAAGAACAAGTATCCACTCCCTAGGATAGAGGATTTTTTTGATGAATTGAAGGGAGTTAAGATCTTCTCCAAGATAGATTAGTTGAGAGTAAAGGAAGAGGATATTCTTAAGATTGCATTTTAGACCAGATATGGGCATTATGAGTACACAGTCATGCCATTTGGTCTGACTAATGCCCCAGCTGCTTTCATGGACCTGATGAACAGAGTGTTCAAACCACATTTGGACAAATTTGTGGTTGTGTTCATTAATGACATCCTAGTGTATTCCAAGGATGAAAATGAACATGAACATCATCTGAAGATTGTCCTAAAGACTCTATTGGAACATTAGCTTTATGCCAAGTTATCCAAGCATGAATTCTGGATAAGGGAAGTGTCTTTCCTAGGACACATCATATATGCACAAGGCCTTAAGGCAGACCTTGAAAAGGTCAAGGCAGTGCAAGAGTGGGAAAGACCAAGGACTGTGAAGGAAATCAAAAGTTTCCTAGGATTAGCCGGATACTACAGGAGATTTGTATCAGGCTTTTCCATGATTGCCTCAGTTCTTACTCATCTGACCAAGAAGGGTCAAAGATTTGAGTGGACTGAGAAGTATGAAAAAAGATTTCTGGAGAGGAAAAAGGTTCCTTGTAATGAATCCTTTGCCTACAAGCAAGGATTACTATATTTTAAGGACCGAATCTATGTGCCTAAAGGATCAAAGCTTAAGGATGAAATACTTGAAGAAGCTCACACAAGCAAGTTGAACATACATCCAGGAAGTGAGAAAATGTATAAAGACTTGAAGACTCACTTTTGATGGCCAAACATGAGGAGAGACATAGTTACTTATGTCTCCAAATGTGCCACATGCCAGAAGGTTAAGGTAGAGCACCATAAGCCAGCTTGTACCCTACAGACTCTACCTATACAGTGAGGAACTAGGGCAACATAACCATGGACTTTTTGACTGGGTTGCTTATGACCAGATTAAGGCATGATAAGATCTGGGTCATTGTGGATAGGCTAACCAAGTGAGACTACATGGAGTGCCAGACTCCATTGTATCTAATAAAGATCCAAGATTTACAGCTTGATTTTAGAGTGCTTTTCATAAAGCATTAAGAACCAAAATCCATCTGAGTACTGCTTATCATCCTTAGATAGATGGGCAATCTGAAAGGGTGATACAAATATTGGAAGACATGCTCAGGAGCTACAAGTTAGATTTCAAAGGTGAATAGGATCAACACTTGCCATTGGTGGAATTTTCATATAACAATAGTTGCCAAAGCACCATTGGCATGACACCTTATGAAGCATTATGTGGAAGAAGGTGCATGACACCCCACTTGATAGCCAAAGGGCTATTAACCCTTCTAGAATTCCCAAAGTGGCCTGAGAAGCACGACCCTCAGTGTTGGGTTTCGAGAGACAAACAGCGCAGCGGAATTTAACCGAAACCCTCCAGGATCCAAGTGAAACGGGGTAAATCGGGTGTTCAAAAATTTTCATACCTAATTTTCGGTTGAGATCTCTTACTCAACTGTAGAGTCGAATCACAAAACCTGAACAGTTGACGTGTTCAGGCTCTCTATGGTATCCACATGAGCCTCTCGGGATCACCACGCTTCCACCACGTCCCGGTAGATGCGTTTCTCTTGCGCTCGTAGTGCTAGCTTGCATCGTCCAAGGAATTGCAAGAGAAGAGTGCGGCTGTCCTTTTGGGAGGCTAGGGCAAGGAGACCTGCGAAATTTTTACTAAAAGTTGTATTTATAGTGAGACTCAACTTCCAGGCCTAATGGGTTTCAAAGCCCTCATCCAATTAGGCTTTAATTTCAAGCTTAATAATGGCTCAACTATTGGGCCCATTATTAATACGAAATTATTGTGAAACCAAAACCCAAATTATTAGCCCATGCACTCTAATAATCCAAATAGCTCTATGTGTGTGACCCAATAGGCTTTTACCACGTTTGGCAATGATCATAAATCACATTTATGATCATAAGCAATGAGCAGTGTTTAGCAACATATCATTGCTACCCAAGTGACAAGATTGTCGATAATTCGACTAAACCTTTATGATCATCACCGATATATGCTATTGTCCCTTTGTCCAAGATATCAAGACTAAGCATGAGACATGGAATGTGTCACTCTCATATAGCCCGATCTTTTGTTTCCTGATTACTGAGTAAATCAACTTAAACTGATAACATTGATATCATATATTAACTCATTCGAGCATGGCCATGCATTTTTCTAAGTCTCACTCTATCAAGGAGCCCGAAGATATCACTCCCGTTACATAGGAGGGACAAATCCCATCTTGATCATACAAATCCTTCCGCATGATATGTGGCATACCCAATGACCTCCTTCAAGTTCACTCAATTACGAGCAACAAAGGAAAGTATCAAAGTATGTGACTCACATGTAGGGAACCTTGATGATCTTAGGTCGAAGGACTACATATACCATGATCACTAAGAGAATCACTTATGACACTCATATAACGATCCATGTAGTGTTCTCATGGTGGGTTGGTTCAGTACACAAGTTCTCCAACTTGTACCCATATGTAGACTACATATCTCATATTAGCCTCCACATATGCTAGTCGTTATGTATTATTACAACCCACTCCATAATAATACTAGACCAGGGACATTTGAGAATATCCTTATTTTAGGGTTACAATCAAGGTTGTTAAAATCGCGATCCTCATCGTTGGATCGTACGATCCTACGATTCTAACATAGAAAACCTTGTCAAAACGTTGTAGGATCGAAGGCATGGTAGGATCGTAGTAGGATCGCGACTAGGATCGTAGGATCGTAGGATCGAAAGATTCTATCGATCCTACCCGGTTATTGATTTTTATTGGGGGTAAATTACATGGATGGTCCCTAACATTTGATTTTCATTCTGTTTTCATCTATAGTTTATTAAATGTTCTCTTTAAATCCTAAACCTATTAAAAACATCCTATTTTGGTTCCAAATTCATTAAAAACATTTCATTTTGATCCCCAATTGGACGAAATTTGTTAACTTAAGGTAGTTGTCTAATAAAAACTTTTTAAAGCATAATTTAAATTATTTAGTAACTGTCTTACTATAAATTATATATATATATATATGTATGTATGTATGTATGTGTGTATGTATGATGTAATAATAATAATAATATTTTTTACATTTAATGGATATTCAAATTACCAGTTTTTCCTATCTGTAAGTTGAACTTATTTCATCAAGAAGAAAAAAATTACTAATTTTAAATTATTTACATACTGTAAAAAAATTATTATACATTTTAAATTTATTATAAGTCAATTATTGATATTTAAATTATGGGCATTGTACTCTTTTCTATTTGTCAATAATGTATTTGTTCATGAGTTTTTTTCAGACTTGTATTAATTATTTTATTGATTATGTTGATGTATACTCTATTAAAGTTTGAATTTTGCTTGTATTGTATCAATAATTAGGTTTTACCATTACTATGACACTAAAATTTTACTTGAGTTTTTAATATAATTGGTCTTTTACATAAACTATATTATTTAGACAAGAAATTTTAAGTTTTTTGTAGGATCTTACGATCTACGATCCGATTTTATGATCCCGATCTTGCATGGCAAAAAACGATCATTGGTAGGATCCCGATCTTAACAACCTTGGTTACTGATGCCCGGTGGCTTCATCGTTGAGGGTCATGTTGAATGGTGGAGAGACTTCCTACGAGGAAGAACGCCTGGAAACCAGATCGACGACGGGAGTGCGCCTGAAAAGCTCAGAAAAGGGGGTCAGGAGGTCCCCGGGGTGTTGTTCCGGGGGGGAGCCTCCGACGCCCAAGTCAGTGATGCTGAAAGAAGGCAGAGGAAATAGCACTAAGGGGCTTAGTGGACTCGCCTGGTAGTGTTTTCTCAGAGAGAGAGAGAGTCGGATTATTTGTCAACCCCCCTGCCAAGGCTTGTTTCCTGGTATTTATAGTAATGTCCGGCCCGTTCAGATCGTGACACGTGTTCGGTCGGATGTTCTCTGAATTTCTGGACGTAGGGGACAAGTAGCCGGTGGCAGTCTCCTTGAGCCCTGAACCAAGACAGGCAGTGACGTGACCTGAATGGCGTCAGCGTATCAGACCGCCGCTTGGGCGGTCTGTAGTGTTAGTGGGTGACATGTCAGAGGCTCCTTAAATGTTCCTGCCGTACTCCCGAGGTCCCTGGGCGAGGTCGTACTCAGGTACGGACGATGCCTCTTCGGGAAACATGCTCGTAGTTCGGGGGTTCCCATATTCAGGAGTTCCGCCTTCGGGGAGATCGTGTTCGGCCCGCTATAGCTGGTGCCTCTTTGTCAAAGGCGATCTGCTTAATACCTCGGGGGGGTTAGTAGTATCCTCAAGTTTCCTGGCGTGCCGAGCTCGAGTTCTTCGGCTTTGCTCCCGAGGTGTGTAATCCCACCTTTTCCCGGGCAGCGTCAGGTTTCCTGGCCGTTCTTTCGGCAGGGAGTTCGGCCAGATAGAGGCGTAGAAACAACGGCTTACGGCCAGCTGAAGATACCTATCTCCGAGAGTACGGATCAAATTTGACCGAACATGTGTCACGATTTGAACAGGCTGTGTCGAACGGCCTCTTCCCTCCACCCTCCTATAAATACTTAGGAATCTCCCATTTTGGTAAGGAAGGACACAGAACTCTTGCTATTTTCCTCACTCTCTGCTCCCTACTACTACCATACTAAAAAACACTAACTTAGGTGTCGATGGCTCCTCCCTCGGAAACACGTTCTGGAGAGCTCCTAACCCTGGTTCTTCTAAGTGTTCTCATATAACAATTCATACCAGAAGTCTCTCCTTGGCAGCCCAGCATATGAAGCATGACGTGGAGGCCACCGGGCATAACACCTCACTGTTGGGTGGAAGCCTCAGACAGTCTAGAGTTGGGTCTCAAAATTATTGAAGAGACAACTATCAAAATCAAGAAAATTCAAGAGAGATCAAAAGGCTGCCAATGAGAGGACCACAACCTATGTGAACAAAACAAGGAGAGACTTGAAATTTGAGGTTGGTGACAATGTTTGGCTAAAAGTTGCACCAACCAAAGGCACTGTCAGATTTGGTAGAAGAACCAAGTTAGCTCCAAGATACATTGGTCTTTCTGAGATCCTGGACAAAGTTGACAAGGTAGCGTACGGGCTAGCTTTACTACCAAGCATGTCAAGTGTTCATAGTGTTTTTCACATCAGTATGCTTAAGAAGTGTCTATTGGAAATAAAGCATGCTATTATAGTGGAAGACATACAGTTGGAACCTAACTTGACATATGAAGAGAAATGTATAGCTATGTTAGCCAAGGATACCAGAAGATTAATAAACAAACTTATTCTTATGGTTAAAGTACAATGGTCACACCACTCTAAAAGAGAAGCAACCTGGGAAACAGAAAAAGACCTTATGGAAAGGTGCCCTGAAGAATACCCGAAGTGAAAGGCTATTTTGGAAGACCAAACTTTTTAAAGGAGGGGAGGACTGTTACCACCACATAAGAATGAGAGAATTACAAGTATGTCATAATGGCTAAAAACCATTATATTGTGTAATTCTCACCATAGTGATTGAAGTGTGGGGGGTAAAAGGTATGATCAACACCTCTTTAAAAGTGTTCCAAGTTAGTAACTTGGTCCCCAAGAAAAACCTTAAGGATTGTTTATTTGTCAAGCAACCTATGGACTTTTTTGTAAGATTTTTGAAATTCTGGTACTCAATTGCTAAGCTTTCACAAAATAGATCTGGAGAGTTATGGGAAGGAGATGAATGGTATGAAAGTGCTATTGGAGGACTAAATTGCTCATGGAAGACAATTTTGGACAAAGGAAAACACAAAAAGACAAGTTTGGACAAAGGACCTAAATGTCTTAGTGTAAACCTTAAGGTGTTCAAGCTTTTGACTTAAGTCAAAGGGTGGAATTGTGGGGTTATCCCATCATGGGGGAGGCAGCCAAAACTTGATAAATAGTAAAAAATGTTGTGTACATGCGTACTAATGAGTGTAAGACAAAGAAACCATAATTAGTGAGAAGGAAAATGACATAAAGCAAGGTTAAGCTTGTTTTAAGTGTGTTTTGTGCCCTTAAGCTCATTTAAAGCCATTTAAGTGGCCAAATCACTTATCCCTCTCTCATTTTCATCCTCCTCCAGCCCAAGAACACAGCCACAGTTCCTCCATAGCCACCACACCTTCAAACTTGCAATTTATTGAAATTGAAGTCAAGGAAGCACAATTGGAAGCCATTTGATGCTATTGCTTGAGTGCACCTAGGATCATGCTCCACTTTCAACATACCCATCAAGGTAAGGGTTCTCTTGCCCTCATGGATGGTTTTTTGCATTGTCAAACATCCATGGAGTTAGGGCTAAGCTTGGAAGAGAGCCATGAGCTTGATGAACAAAGCTTAGTGAGGGGAGTGCACTTATTGAAGGTCTTGTGACCTAGTGTGAAGTGCACAAACATGGCAGTCAAATGAGGGTTTCTAGAGCCCAAAGTTAGTACTAACTAGTTTTAAAATCCTCCTAAGACCAAGCATTAGCTTGAGAAGGGCTTCCACAGTGATTTGGTTATGTTTATTATGTGTTTTATGGACTAATCTATGGTTATTGTTGCTGCTACATTTCATGTGTTTGTTGCTTGTCAATGGTTGCTGCATTTGGTTGCTATCTCTTGTATATATGCATTGTGGTTTTTTTTTTTAGTGTCTTTGGATGTAGGTTTTAATGATGGTTACAGGAACTACTGTAATCCTAGTGGTACGTGTATTTAGATGAGATAAGAACCATTGTGTAGTGCATGTATGTCATATACATGTTGTGTATGTAAAATGAGATAAGTATGTGAACATTGACAGTAGTGTTTTGAGTTATGTAAGTGATGTGGTGCAAAGCTGCCTAAGTGTGAATGATGGGCTACTTATGATATGTAAATTTTGGTGATTTTAGGAGCACATATGGTATGTTAAATGCAAGAGAATGTATTTCCTACATGTAATGGACATATATGGGATAACCTTAGAGGGTTTTCCCTATGTGAATGAAGTACTCTTGCACACTTATGAAATTTTGTATGGGCAAAACGGTCATAAAGTGACCAAAATTTCAACTCTGCACTTAAAGTTCTATATCTCCCTGTGTTGATGGAACATTGGTATGGAATTTTGACCACACCTAGAGAACATCTAGAGGTTGACCTGGAATTTAGAATTTTTGAATTTGGAGAGGTGTAGCCAAAGATATGGCGTTGGAAAATTGGCTAAGTTATTGTTTATTTGGTCATAATTTTGTAACCAACTTTGAAAATCCATAAGCTAGTCCATAGGTTGGCTATTGATGTAAAACAAGAATTCTTGGTTTGCTCTAAGTATCTACTTAATAATGAAGTAAATAAAATAGGGGGTACATGCTAGAATGATATAGTTTATTAGTGGAAGTTATAGGTGTAGTGGCTGGTCATTAGAACTTAACAAGATTGCCTAATATGTGATAGCCAAGGTTAAGACTTGTGCTAGTATTTTCCTTCTTTGCTGCCATAGTGTGCATGAAATGTGAATATGTGTATGATGGTTGGACCAATATGCATGTGTTTACATAGTGTCCAAGAGGGCCACTTGGGTATGTACACTAAGGGTAGTGTTTTGATGGCCTACAGAACATTACCAATCCTGGGAGTCTAAATGCACAATTTTGGCATCATAATTGGACTACTGGTGGACTAGGGCCAGTAGGCAATTATGCTCAAACAATAAATTAGGTGGTGTGTGGGTGGCTTCTGTCAGTGGTACCGGTGGACTATGTGTTTGGCCTTTTCCTCCGAGGTCCCTTTAGTGTATGTCGGGGGTGTCATTTAGTTCAAATGACCTATTTGTCTTGTGAAGGTCGTGGGCCTATTATCCGAGGGTGTTAGGCCTGTCATCTAAGGATGGTGGTCAAGCCCCATTTTCATGAGGGCCCAATGGGTAATAGCCCTTTGACTATCACATGCTCCCATCGGATAGAGGCGAAACTGTGTCTTTGGCTTGACCAGGCTGAACTTCAACATGCGAATCTTTTGTCCTAGAATTTTTTTCCCGCTGTTGGGGTGTTTGATTGGCTCCCCAATTACTTCAATTTTACGGGTAAATGAATTGCTTCCTCGGTCCACGCATTATTAATTTGGTAGTTTAAGAGGTATGCCCTTGATTTGTGTACTGATTAACACATGTCAATTTGTGATTGGCTAATTTCTACATCGGTGACATCATTTATGTCTCTTCAACAAAGAGTAGTCATTATGACATCTTTTTGCTTGCCTCCCTCAAGCAGAAGCTCCTCACTTTTTATTTTTCTTTCCATTTGCCTTATTTTACTTTCTGGTCTCTATTATTTTCTTGCAGTGGTTCTTAATGGTGGAGTTATTTCCAGCAACTTCTTATGGTGATTTGTCAGTTTTCAGAGCATAAACAGGTGGGTGATCCTATCTGAGGTTGATTTTTTCTTCTTCTTCTCTTTATTTTCCTCATCCCAAAGTAGAGCTTTAGGCTACCGAGGTAGGAGATGTGGAGGTTCAGGGTGCCAAGGTTAAGGCTATCAAGGAGAGCTGGAGTTCGTTGAAGGCTCACCTTAGTTGTGCTACTATGGAGAATGTGGAGAAGTGGCGAGTGAAGTTTTTCCTACCTTCATCTATCAAGGTTAGGGTCCCCGAATGTGGTGAGTTCAGTTATCATCCTCAAGAGGGAGAGGCAACCATTTTTAGGTCTCAACTAAAGGTAAATCTCCAATAACCTCCCCCAAAGGTGGTTTTTAACTTTTGTGAGTTCCATGGTATAGCCGCCAACCAATTGCCTCCAAACTTTTACTTTTACTTCAATGTTTTTTGTGCATGTGTGGGGTTTTTAAGGTAGTTCCCTACTTCTTATTCTTCAAGAAATATTACAAATTGCATCCTGTTCCAAACAGTTTTTTTAATTTTTTGCTACCTCAAGGAATTGGTAGTAAAAATTACACTTTCACCTTCGCTACCAAAGATAGTTGGTAGGGTTGGCAAAAGAAATTTTTTTTCATGGAAGTGCTGAAGGAGTGGATGAATCTACCCACAAGATGGGCTTCTAAGACTTTGGTGATCGATGTTGTGGATCCTTCAAAGCTTTTAAGCAAAGAGCTTGAAGCCCAATTCAAAAAGTTTGATAGCCGCATTAGGCAAGTGCCTAAATTGAGACAAAGAACTATCTTCGTGCCTGCCCTGCCGTTTCCCATTCAGATGGGACCTTATGATTGAAGAAGTTCTTCAGGAGTTAGGTGTTGTAAAAGAACACCTAACGAACCTCGGGATGCCTAAACTAGGTGTAGATAGGAAGGAGTCAATTATAGTAAAGCTCATTTGGAATGAGCTCACTTATCATGCTCTTGTAAAAAGTAAGTTCCTTTTTTTTTTTTTAACCTTTTTACTCAACCATCTTGTACTTACACTGATCTTTTCCCATTTTACAGATATGGGTGACAAGTCTGCTGACTTCTGCAAAAGCCTCTTCCTTGGGCAGGCTGAGAAGTGTGAACAACAAAAGAAAGGGAAATAGAAGAAAGCCCTAAAAAGGAAGAAAGGATAGACTTTGGGAGGTCCCTATAAAAAAAAAGTAAGGAATATTCTTTACCTCCCCTTCCTGAAGTCACTAAAGAGGTAGGAGATGCCCCTCTTGAGGTCGTCATTCTCTCAACTCTGGTTTTCCCATCCTCGGCCGTGGAGACATTAAGTACTTCTCTGGCCATTCTTTTGGTGGAAGAGGTCAAAGAAAGAAGGAAGTTAAAGGGGAAAGATATCCTTGTTGACATGCTTGAAGTTAATGACTTGGAAGATGTAGATTTTGAGGTTTCTTTACTAGGTTTGGTCCTTCACATTTCATTTACAAATTTTGGCTCTTTTGGAATTTTGGACTTTATAGTTGAATGGTTAAGGATTAACATGGTAACCAAAATTCGGCGAGATCATGCAAAGAAGGTGGTAGTGATGGACTCAGTGGCTAACCATGAGTAGAAACACCAACTACGTGACACCAAGATCCCACCAAGGAAGGTTTCGAGGGAGCCCTTCTGGAAATTTACTAAGGATATGGACTTATTTTCTTAAGATTGTTAGAAAATGGTCTCTAAGATTGTGAGGGGCATAATGATGAATGCAAATTTTCAGACTTTGATGGAATCATGTCCGAATGAGGAGACCTTAGTTGCTCAAAGCACCGAGCACACTACTCAGGTTGCCTGTTTTCCTCATACTTAGAAATTTTATTCTAGTCCTTGTGAACTTATCTTTCGTGTCCTTATTTTGCAACTGCTTGCCTATGGAGGGATACTTCCAAGCTTGGCTTGCTAAGCAAATAATGATTCAAACCAAGACAAAGGAAAATTTTTCAAAGGCTAAAGGAGCTTTAGCCACCCTGTGCTACAAATTCAGGGGGTTGAATAAGATAGCCAAGGAAGAAGTAGCAAGGGTGTGTTAAGAGATCGCCGAAGGTACCTAGATGCTGATCAAGGATTGTTCCTCAAAGATGGGCGATCTAGGGGTAAAGCTGGTGGCCTAAACTTCGGCAAATAATGCTTTTTAGAAGGAATAAGAGTCCTTATGCTTGAAGGTTGCTCAGGCATTTTTGGAGAAGGCTCTGGTTCAAGTTAAGGTTGAGCAGTTGAAGAAGTTAAGAAAGAAGAAGAAGAAGGAGATGGAGGCCTTAATAAAGCAAAAGGAGGTGGCCAACGAGATGACCAAATGATCCTTTCAGGATGGCTTTTGTTGGCTCGTCACCAAATCCTATCTCACTATCCAGATCAGAATGTTTCCTTTTGTCGGGCTCTTGACATGCCTGAAGGCCCTTCTTCTAATTGATCTCAGTAGGACTTTCTGGGTTTACCCCAACAAGTTTCAAAACGTTAGCAAGCAAGCCAACTCCTTTAAAGAGTCCCAAGGTGAAGATGCCAATGAGTAGTATATGGTCTTCTTTTCCTTTTCTCTTTTTTTTTTTTGAATCCCAACTATATGTACCCTTCTTTCTTTTTCATCAATAAAATGTTACTCTTTTCAATTTCATATTGATTAATGTTTTTGCCCAAGTTATAAGGATTTAACTTTGTCCCTCGGAATGGCGAAAACACACTTTAGGCATTCATGTTTGCCTCATTCAAAAAATTTCTAGCAATGCTAATGGATAGAAATTCATCTAAGTGTTTTGAGATTTTATAGGGGTCTTGAAAACCATTGTTAACCACTTTTCATCTTGCTATTTATGTAATTGTAGTTGAGCATGCCTTTTAAGTAAGACATTGCATTAGGATGGGATGTTAAGGACCAAGTGCCAATGGTAATTTCATAATACTTAATGTTGGCACCTTATCCTTTTTGACCCTAAATGTTGGCCTAGAAAAAGGGCTTAAAAAATACCTCTTAACCCTTAACTATTAAGGGGGAGGAAAATATAAATTTGATTTAGCCTTCATGACTATATATACTCACTCCATGTTGAAGTTATTAATGTCGTTCATTATTAGAATATGGTCCACGTGGTGAAACATCACTCACAGTTCATGGCCCTAATAAGGGCAATCCTCGAATCCATGGTCTTCAATGGAGCTATCTTCCTTACCTACCTTTTGCACGATGATGATGATGACTTCCTATTTGTAATCATATATATGACCTTTTTAATAAGCCTCAAGTTACTTCAGTCATCCCTATTGTTAGGGACCATGGCCTCCTTTGTTATCATCCATGATTAGGTTCTTGATCTTCATCATCCCTTTTTTAGGGCATATACTCCAACCTTCTGTGTTGAACCGTTGGATGTAGTCCATTAAAAACCTTTTCGTTCCTTCCTTTTTCTTGAAAGGCCATC
The DNA here is from genome assembly GCA_005392925.1 of Aquilaria sinensis. Lineage (NCBI taxonomy): Eukaryota > Viridiplantae > Streptophyta > Magnoliopsida > Malvales > Thymelaeaceae > Aquilaria > Aquilaria sinensis. Next base: position 184,002 of record SMDT01000121.1, read on the forward strand.
GTTATAAAAGTAGGTTGGCTCCCAAGAAAGCCTTGTAGAAAAGTCTAACATAGGTCCTAAAACAATTAAAACTGACAACTCTTATTTGTCCCAAGATAGCTTAAGGTCGCCCCCCATCAATATAGAAAGGCCCTAAACGTGACAAGATCAATAGCCCTCTCCAACCTCATGAAAGTGATGTATCTTTGCAGGCAATTAATAGGGTTGTTAAGTCCATCATATAGATGAATCTTGTTATAAGGAGAGAGTTAATAAAGTGACTAACAGGAGCAAGTAAACTACTATCGCTTTGTAATTGAATCGCTAGGTTGAGGTATCTGTATTGAAACTACCAATTGAAAAGCAACTGAAGTTTTTAACCACTCATACTTCATTGATTTTTAGCCACCCTAAGGCTGGAATATTTGCACCTCAGCCACCCTTTAGTGGCTATGTGGATTTAGGATTTGAGGTTTAGGTTCAAAGGATTAGGGTTAAAAGTTCATTAGGATTTAGGGTTTAAACTTGTTAGCATTTAGGGTTAGATTAATGTTTAGGGTTTGGGTATTGAATTTAAGATTAAAGGTTTAGCATTTAAAGTTATTTAGGTTTAGGGATTCTAGTGTTTAATTAAGGTTTAAAAGCTTATTTGGTTAAGGGTTTCTTATGGTGTGCTGGGAGCTCTTGGTTGCCTGAGTTTTGCATATAGGCCTTCAGATATGTATACTCTATTAAGCTATAATCCTAAAAGAAAGAAAAAAAAAAGGATAAGGGAGTCCCCTAAATGTTTTTCAGGGGGAGGGGACTTTCCGTTGCCCAAGTAAGTAAATAATATAGCTGGGAGTATCAGAAAAGCTCAATAGAGTTGTGTATGTACCTAGAGCTTGGTGATGTCTTCTTTTTATACCTGCCTTGGAAGGTTGAGGCTTACTAGCTATACTTCAGATCTACCATCCAGGTGTCAAGCCGGATCTGAAGTCAGGGGTCTATTTTTCCTGAACTACCTCTGTAACCAACTATTCTAACATAGGTCTGAGTGAGTACTTTGCAAGCACTAGGTGGTACTTCCTTAATTATTTTTTACAGTAGTTTGAAGGCACCTCGATCAATAGATGCCAAGGTACCTAACACATCTTTTGGTTAGGTGAGTCCGTTAGCTTCTTGGCATTTCCAAACTTTGCAATGCCCACCGTGCCTTTGTGCTTCCAAAGTACTATGACTGAACCCTCTAACGGCTGAGTTTAGGATTTCAGAAAAAGTTTGGAGCCTTCAAGCCTTTAGCCATTAGATGCCCTTCCCACAATAGTCTATGGATTTGGAGATCCATTGGCTTCAAGCATCTTTGGTGTTTTTTGCCCCAACATTTTTTCTTCTCCCCATTACATTATTTTGGGTTTCCTTAATGTAATCTTTACTCTCGTCGAAGTTATTTTACGTCATTTTTCTTAAAAAGCATCAGTTGTGCCTCTTTAGCTGGTGCCAATGATGTCAGTTCACGAGTTGATAGCTTTATGTCTCTCTGCATTAGGAATCATTAACTCGATCTATGTTTCAAGGCACACATGTCGTTCAAAGATTGGCCTTGTCTGTAATGCATGCCTACTATGAGCAAAAGCGCATTTTCAACTTTGCACATTTTGCATTCAATGCAACATGCACTTACCCTCTTTCATCTAATGGAAGCCTCACTTTTCTCCATTCTCCTCTCATGTTTTCTTTTTGTCACTTTTGAGCTCAACTACTCTCATATTTGATCTCTGATGAAATCTTCTGACAAACTTCCATTCACAAGTGGGTCTTGCCCTTTATCCTCCTATTTTTCTACCTTCCAAAGTAGTATAATGGCCGAAGTAGCTGTCACATCTAGCAGTGGTTGGGAGTCTTTGGATGCTCACTCGAGTTACACCACATTAGAAAATGTGGAGAAGTGCCAAATAAAATATCTTCTACTAGCGTAGGTATCTATTTGGGTGCTAAACAAGGGAGAGGTAAGCTACCAACCCTATGAGAGTAAAATCCCTATGTTCAAAATGCAGCTGAAGGTCGGCCTCTAACATCCTCCCTATCTCGTGGTGAAGGAATTTTGTAAGTTCCACGGGAACACAGTCAACAAGCTCCTGCCAAACTCATATGCCCATTTCAACACCTACTTGTGCATGAGCATTGTGTTCGGGCTAGAGCCCCATTCTCTCATCTTTTTGCTGCATTACAAGCTGCTTGTTGCACCATAGAGGTCTTTCTATTATATGCTCCCATGAGGTTCTAGGCACAAGAAGTACATTTTTGTATTCAATATCCAAGATGGCTGGCACAACTAGCTGAAGAAGTACTTTTTTTTGTTAGTGCAAGAATCTTGGGGGATATCGAGCAAATGGTCGGCTAGAAATCTGGAAGTGGACATAGATGATCCCTTGGTGCCGTTGGACAAAAAATTGAAGAAGCGTTTTCTTGACTTTGATGCCAAGATGCGGGCAATGGCAGACTGGGGGGACTTGGACGTAGAGGCCAATCCTTACCTTTTTCCAATCAAGTTGGACTTGATGGCAGAGGAGGTCCTCCATGCCCTTCGTGTCTGCCCCCATCCTCAGAAAAGTTGAAGTCAATTGTCCGTTTATTGGCAATGACCTAGGGTGCTCTCTAGTGTTGCTAGGTTTGGACGAATCCCTTAAAGTTCCAATCTTGGTTCAACTACTTTGAGGGAATCTTACTTATTCTGCTTTTGTTTCCCATAAGTATTTTTTCTAGTCTGCCTTTCTTTCTTCAAAGTGCTCACACTGATGCCTTTTTTTTGTCAGAGATGAGTAAAGACTTCAAAGCCCAATTGTACCATAAGGGGTTTATTGCCAAGGCTTAAAAGGAAGATGGAAAAAAGGCTACCAAGAGGAAGCCTAGAAAGAAGGCCTTGAACTGCCCTCAGCCAAGGAAGGGTCAAGTGGAGTCTTCATCCATAGAGACTGTTTCTACCGAGGTCACCCCTAGCCAAGGGACTAGCTTAGGCACAGGATCCCTCTTCCAAAATACTCCGAGGTAGCGAAGAAAGTGGATTTTGAAAAGGATTTCCCTTATCCCATTCTAAGCCCATGTACCACTGCTGCCTTACTAAGGGACATTACTGAAGAGGCATTCACCGTGAAGGTAGCCAAGAAAAAATAAGGGAAGAAAAAGGCAAAGGTCAAGGGGCTTTCTATTGTGATGGAGGACATGATTGAAATCTCTGACAATAAAGATACATCTTGTCATGCCAAGGTTCCCTTACAAGGTTTGGCTCGGTCATGTTCCATCTCTCTTGGTTATTTTTTGACTTCTAACCTAGTCGTGGATTGGCTGGAGATTAATGTGGTTAATGAATTTTGGTGCAACTAACCAAGGGAGACCTCAGCTCTGAGGAAGATAGTAGACCATGAGGCTTGCTGTGCTGCAATAGACACTTACCTACCAAAGTGAATGATGCTGAAGTCACCTATTAGGGACATCACCGATATCTATTTGACCACAATGTCTTAGGTAGGATGATCCCACAGCTTTATTGGTGCGTTACCACTAATATCGCATTCCAGGAACTGACAGTGCAACTTTTGAATGAAGAGCATATCCTTACAGACTTAACGGACAACTCTTCCAAGGTAAGGCTTTTTGGGTCCCAACTTCTTTTATAGGGGACTCGCACATCCATTTGTTCTCTGCCTTCACTAACAATCATCCATTTTTTTGCTTGTAGTTCTTCATCATGCCTGCATACTTTTGAAAATTTTTCATGAAGTAGACCAACATTTGGAACCAGACTGAAAAGAACTTGGCAAAGGCAAAATAAGCTCTTGCTGACATGGCCTTCAAATTTGGTAAGCTAAAACACAAGACCACCACTAAGCTTAATGAGTTAAAGACACAAGTCAACAAGGAGGTAAGGGTAATTGCCAAAGAGGCCAACTCTCGGCTGGAGGATCTTGGTCACTAGCTCACTCTTATGTCCATTAATCAGGACATCATAAAGGTCAATTACGACGATCTTGACCACAAGGTGAAGTGGAACTCAATGGATGAAAATGACCTTTAGAAGCAGCTCTGGGAAGCAAGGAGGAAAATCAAGCAGTTAGAGTTGGAGAAGAAGGGGATGGAGGATGAGCTCCAGGAGATCACCAATATTGCCATCTGTAGACTTCAGGATGGCTTTTGCCTAGCTCGCCACAAAGTCTTGGAGATGCACCCCCATCTTGACTGTTATGACTCTTTAAGGCTTAATCGAGGAAGGTAAAGTAGTTAAAAATCTAGTTGAAACCTTAATCCAAGTTCACATAGCAAGAATTAGTAAGTTAGGCAAAGTTCACTAAGTTCTGAGGAGTTTAAGACACCAAATAGAGTTTAGGGGAAAAATGGTAATTTTACATCTTAAAGAGTTGGGCAGAGTCTTGGGAGTTAAAAATGAGTTTTGAAAACCTAACTGTTTCCTTTGACCCAAACTGAACTCAAATAAACAAGATTTGACCAAGGTTTTACTGGTTACTAGTTAAGAAAAAGGGAATTTTTGTAACTTTGCATAAACTTTGGTGGCTTGGTCTTAAAAGACATTTAAATGTTGGTAAAGTCAAGGGAGTTTTCCATTTTCACTCCAAACATGAGTTCATCCTTCCTCCCTTGATTTCATTAAGAATTCTAGCTCAAAATTGAAAGATTTTGGTAAAATTTGAAGCTACCAAAGGTATTTATGCATTGGGAAGTTTGATTCAAGTGGAATTTCATGTTTTTGGAGCTTGGAATCATGTTTCTAGCTATCCTGTATTTTTTATGTGAGGTAACTTGTGTTTTAGTGGTGAATTCTTGTTTATTTGATGATTGGGAGCTTGGATTTTGGTTAGAAGTTTGTAATTTGGTGTTTTGTGCCTTTGATTGCTTGGAACTTAGGTGTAACTTTGTGGAACTTGGTTTTTGTGTAAGAGTTGTGTGGTTATTTCTTGTGTGTTAAAGTTAAGGTAAGGGAGTTATGTTTTGAAGCTTGAGTTAGTGGGCAAAGTTGATCATGGTGGACTACTAGTTTTGTAGAGATTGGATTGATGCTACAATGCATCATAGGGAGGCTTGTGATAGTTGGTTGTGGTCTTTGTGACATGTTTTATAGGTATGTAAAGTTAGAAAGCCATCAAACCATGTTTGACATGTTTGGTAAGTCTACCAAGGTTGTAGCAGCAAAATTGGAAAATTCTGGGCATCGCAGGTATTGGTGATGCGTCGCAAATACTTGCAATGTGTCACTAGTGCCATGAAAGTTCATAGTGGGTTGATAACTATGGCAACGCATCACCATAGTTTTGTTGGCCAAAATTTTCCAATTTTGCTAGATGATTCAAAGGGAGGCCCTAAAAGGGTGCTTAGGGTACCTAGGGGTTTAAGTATTCTAGGGGTACTTTGGGGCTTCAAAAACTGCTCCAAGATCAAGGAGTTTTCTTGCATTTTTGTGGTTACTTCTATTAAACAAGAAAACTAGTTTTTAAAGGCTATAGTGAGGTATCACTAGCTTGGGTGAAAGGTTTAGTACCATTAGTGACTTAGCCATGCCATCGGGCGAGAGGTTATGATGTGGAACCTTAGTGCACCTAGTGGGTCTTTATGGCCTAGTCAAAAAAAGTCCCACTATAGTGCCCCTGTATAACTTAAGCAAGTTTCAACTAGTTAATCATATTGGTTAGGTTAGTAACCTATGTTTGCTAGTAGGCAAGGCTCTGCCTTATAGTTCAAGGGCTAGGTTGAGGAAAAGTCCCAAGGACTTAAACCTATGCACATAAGTTTAGTCTCAGGTTGAAAGAGCTCACAACAGATTATATATGTTCACATATGTGTTGTCCATAGTAACTTTTCTTGTAGTTAAAGAGCCCGTACAAAGAATTCTTGAATTTTTACTCTCTAGTTATGTTGTGTAGATACTGACATTGTTGGGCCTGATAACCACTAAGGGTTGTCGTGGTAGTCTGTTGTTGCAAGTACTTCGCTTGAGAATCCTTGTGATTCTAGTCTACTTGGTAACATATTGGTTAATAACAGTGCTAACTATAGTGTTATCTTGGCCACAGAGCCTTGCAGCATGTGGACAGCACTTTTGTGACTCGCCACTGGCACTTACCTCCAAGATGGGAGTTAGTTTAAGGAGATCTCAGTTGAGGCTTGTAAATATTGTACACCTAGTTGCCTCCTATGTCTATATTTTGAGTCTTCGATTCTAGGGTTGCTATTGGGTGAGGGGATTAGTAAACTTCTTATTGAATGCCCTCACATGGTTGTTATGTATAGTATTAACCATATAAATGTCAATTTTGTATGCTTTGGCTATTTGAACTTGTTTTCTATGAAAAGTATCTTGGCGAAGTGAATGTTTTTTTATTTCCATTTACTCTAGTCAAGGAATAAGAGCATGGATCTTGCATATTCTAGGTTAATCAACTAGTATGATGAAGTTTTAATTCATGCACATATACAGCTAGCCAATTGCAACCACTATGAGACCAGTTGTCACAGGCTTCCTAAGCAGGGTCGAGGATGGCCATGTTAGTTTTTGGTATCAGAGTTGAGCTTAGGTTATAAATATTGGAGGCTAAGTCTGAGATCTAGTTTAAAGTCCATGTGCTAGGATAGTTAGTTCCGACCAACATATGTGGAATGTCATTTGGCTTTATTTGCAGATTGTTATGGTTGCCACTAGGTCAGGAGCTTCGAGAGGAGCTAGGGAACCTAGTGAAGGTTCTAGTGGCCTAGTTGTGCAAGGTTGGATGAGGTATCTAGGGTGCTTTTGGGGATGACTCAGACTTTGATGCAAGTGGCACAGGCGATGATTGCTATCATGATTGAGTTGTTCCAAGACTAAGAGGACAGGGAAGTTGTCCAAGAAGAAAATGACCAATGAAATGAATTATCCCAAGGTCATGAGAGGCATGAGAAGCATCAGCAGGTGCCTAGGGCCCATGAAAAAAGAGAACATGGTTATAAGCAAGAAGAGGAGCCAGAGGTTATAGAGGTTTTAAGGAGGGGAGAAACCTCGCATCAAATGAGGTTGCTTGAGAAGTTCAAGACTATTGACCCACCAAATTTTGATGGGCTAGGTGACCTCGATTGAGTAGAAGATTGGTTATCCAGGATTAATCGACTGTTCACTTGTGGAGGCTACGAGTTAGAGCAAAGAATGGCCTTAGTACCTTTCTTTTAGAGAGAGAGGGCTAGTCTTTAGTGGGATGACATGATGGAGATGTTGGGGAGAGCAATGGCACTCGACCTCAACACAAGAAAATGATTCTCAAGTGGTTGGACTTATCTTTGCTGAAGTTTTGACAGGAATGCATCAATGAAGTTGCATAGGATCAGAGGAGGATCTAGTTTAAGAATCTAGTTCTGGAGAAATGTTAGTGAGGGAGTATGAATAGTGCTACAATTCGTTCACTCAGTAAGCTCCATATGTGGGCAGCAATGATGAGTTGAAGGCTAAGAAGTTCTTTGAAGAATTCTTGAATTCTCACTCCTTAGTTATGTTGTGTAGATTTTGACATTGTTGGGCTAGATAACCGCTAAGGGTAGTCATGGTAGTCTATTGTTGCAAGTAGTTCATTTAAGAATCCTTGTGATTCTAGTCAACTTAGTTACTTGTTGGTTAAGTAACGGTGCTAACCATAATGTTTTCTTGGCTGCAGAGCCTAGCAGCACGTGCACAGGACTTTTGTGACTAGCCACTAGGTCTTATGTCCAAGGTGGGAGTTAGTTTAAGGAGATCTTAATTGAGGCTTGTATATATTGTACACCTAGATGACTCCCATGTCTATATTTTGAGTCTTAGACTTTAGGGTTGTTCTTGGGTAAGGAGCATTAGTCTACTTCTTGTTGAATGCCCTCACATAATTATTATGTGTAGTATTAATCATATAAATGTTGAATGCTTTGGCTGTTTGAACTTGTTTTCTATGAAAAGGTTTTTAGGCAAGTAAATTTTTTTATGATTTCCATTTACTCTAGTCAAAGTATAAAAGCATGCATCTTGCATTTTCCAGGTTAGTTAATTAGTATCATGAAGTTTTAATTTGTGCACATATACATCTAGCCAACTGCAACCACCGTGAAGCCAATTCTCACAGGCTTCCCGAGCAAACCTTGGGGTGGCCATGTCATTGATGTTTCTTTCTTGAATGCTTTTTGAAGGCCCAAGGGCAAGGCTTCCTCTTGGTCTAACGATAAATACCTCTATGAGCTTGATGGCCCAGCTGAAGAAGAAGAGACCAATAAGGAGGAGGAGGAGGATGAAGAAGAGGAAGATGAGGAAGAGAAAGAGATAGAAGGAAACAACACAAGCCAGGCTTGAATTCATTGTTCCTCCGTGCCAGCAATTCCTCTTTTCTTTTTTCTCTCTATTTTTTTTTGGTATCTTACTTTGTACCTCTTTCAGCCATTGGACAACTATCTAATATAACTCGAAGTTCCTCCAGCCATTTGGTCCTTTCCATCTTTGGCTGTGTTTGGATCATTCTTTGGCAGTTTTAAGGGGCGATCCTTAGCCTTTTTCCCTTATCATCTTCATATTTTGCTTGGTTTGCATTTGTACTAAAAGATCTTCACGCTATTGCTTTTGTACTTTGCCTATTCGGCATTTGTACCAAGAGATTTTTGTGTTATTGCTTTTGTACTCTGTTTATTCAGCATTTCTACGAAAAGATCTTTGTGCTGCTGCTTTAGTACTTTGCCTATTCAACAATGTACTTTGTTTGTCTAACACTTATGCCTCGGCTTATTCACACATCTTCTGGGCTTAGAGAAATTTTCTAAGCCTTCCTTATTTCGAGGTCAGGGTATTCATTCATTTTTATGTGCATTTGTGTTTCATCATTGCTTTTTTTTGGCTGAGGTTTTTATAAGGCTTCGATCCTAATTTAGCTACCTAAGCCGTTTGAAGAACTTTTGCTATTCTTATAATTTGTCTAAGTGCTAAGACTAAATTTATGAGTTCAAGGGTATTTATCCCACAAAAGTTCTTTTTCTGCCAGTCTTTTTGGCCTTGTGTATTCTAATGCAGAAGGCTGACTTTTTGTACTAGCTTTTACCTTTTCAAAAGAATACCTCGGCTAAATTAAGCAAAGTACTTTTTAGGCAGTCTGCATGCCATGTATTTTTGAACACTACTCCAAATGTGTCATTCCTATTTAAAGGCTCTAGGTCTGACTTTGATTGTGACTAGGTGAAGCCCTTCCCGGCTTGCCCTTTCCATACCATTTGTGGGCCTTCGGGCTCTAATTTTGGTGCTCTAGAGTACCATGTCTCCAACCTTGATTCATTTTGGCTTGAATTTCTAGCTCTTTACTAGATTGCTCTTTTATGAAGCTCAGCCAATTCTTTGTGTTCGTCTAGTTGGTCTGGTTTAGCCCCTAAGCTGACTTCATTAAGACCCTAGTTGAAGATTTGCACTCCTAGGGATAGGTGCGCTATTTCGATGGGAATTAGGGCTTCACTTCCATATGTGAGAGACAGTGGGGTCTCTTGCGTTACCCTTCTTGGGGTCATCCTATAGCTCCATAGGACACTAGGTAGTCCCTTGGCCATTTTCCTTTGGCTTCTCCTAGTCATTTCTTCAGACTATCTCTTAAAGTTCGGTTCTACACTTCCACTTTCCCAATACTTTAGAGATGTTTTACCAGGTCAAAGTTTATTTTGATGCCATAGCCAGTGGCAAAATTCAATAATCCTTTATTGACAAATTATGTTCCATTATCTACTACCAGCACCTTTGAGGTAGCCGAACTTGCAAATAATGCTTTTCCACATGAAGTTTTAGATTTCCTTTGCCAACATGGTTGCTAATGGTTCTTTTCCATCTATTTTGTGAAATAATCTACTGCCGCTATGCAGTACTTCACCCCTCTTGGGGTAGTGTGGAGTGGACCTATGGGCTCAATACCCCAGACGCTGAAAAAACAAGTGTAATTCACTGACATCAATATCTCAAATGGCATGCTTTGTCATGGCGCATACTTTTGGCACTTATTGTAATTTCTAATGAACTTTTGTGCATCTTGCCTTAAGGTTGGCTAGAAATACCCTTGCCAAAGTACCACTCAGACCAAGGCATCAATATCGATGTGAGAGCCACATCTTCCCTCGGGTACCTTACTTAAGATGGATTATATTTCTACTTATCCAATACATTTTGGTAAAGGACTAGAGTAACCTTGATGATAAAGTTCTTTGCCAATGACGAAATATTTATTAATCCACCATTTGACCTTTAAAGCTTGTAGCAAGTCTTCAGGCACCCTTCCTTTGAATAGGAATTTTTAGAGAGGCATTCTCCATCCTTCTTTGATGCTCATTAAATGGATTGTGTCTATTTTTGACATTTTTTTCTCTTCGGTATATGTATCTGACTTGGCCAGAGATTCCGCTTGTGCATTTTCTTGCCATGGAACATTTTCGACGAAAACTCTATCAAATTTTTCCATCATTTTATTTACAAAGTTAAAAAAAAAATTTGAGCCTTGCCTTCCTAACCTCATACTCCCCCTTTAATTGTTGAACTAATAATTGAGTGTCGCTGTAAGACTAGAGAGACTTGATGCCTACCTTTCTAGTGAGCTATAGTTTAGAAATGAGGGCCTTATATTTGGCCACATTATTTATGACTTGAATATCAAAACTGATGGCCTTGGATGCTTTTATCCCTTCTTGTCCTTTTAAAACTATGACAGCTCATTGGTGCTCCATTCCTGATGCTCCATCAATGAATAGACACCATTACAACTCATTATCTTCATTAGCAAATACCTCTACTTTGATATTTGCTGGTAGTTTGGTGATGAAATTTGCCAAGGCCTATGCTCTTATCACTTTGCTTGGGCTATAACTTATGTCATATTCACCAAGTTCTGTACACCACTTGGAAAGCCTTTATGAGTGATCTACTCTTTTCATCATATCCCGGAGGGAGAGGCCACTCTTGACTATGATTGAATGGCCTTGAAAGTAAGGTCGAAGATGTCATCCTACCAACACTAGAGTGTAGTGACTTACTTACATAATAGATAGGTCATTGTTATCCTATTTCATCCTCATATACCAAGAATGAGCTCACAACTTTTTCGCTAACAACAGGGTAGAGAACAAGGGGTTCACCTTTTTTCAGCTGCCTAAGAGTAAGTAGTTCAGCGAAGTATGACATAAATCATTTCTAAGCCACCTAGCATTACTCCTTCCAGGTATTCAAGGAGTCATTGGAATTAAAGTCACCCTTGGCTTCCTTTGTGGAGGTCTTAAAGAATGGCCTACAATGGTTGCCATAGTGCTAGATGAAGTGGCCTAAAGCCGTTATCCTCCCCATAAGTCTTTGGATATCTTTGATCCTCCATGGGGTTCAAGATTCAAGCAAAGCTTTGAATTTATTAGGATTTGCCTTTATGCCTCACTCTGAGAACATGAAGCCTAGGAATTTGTCTGCTTTTATACCAATGGTGGATTTTTACAAATTTAAGCGTATGCCAATCCTCCTTAGCTGCTGAATTATTTCATGCAAATCTTTGATGTGGTCCTGAAGTGTTCTAGCTTTTAATGATCTTGTCATCAACATTCATTTACATGTTCCTGCTAATCTGTTCAGTGAATACCTTATCCATTAGCCGCTGATATATGGCCCTCACATTTTTTCAGATCAATAGGCATCCCTATATAACAGAAGATTCCTTCATCGATTATGAACAAAGTCTTTTCTTTATATACTGGATTCATCTGAATTTGATGGCATCCATTGAAAGCATCCAAGAAACTCAACAATCTATACTTGAAAGTGGAATATACCAATTGGCCTATTGAAGGCAGTGGGTATGAGTCTTTCAAGCATGCATCATTGACTCTAGTGAAGTCAATGCACATTTGGAGCTTATCTCTTTCTTCCTTCGTGGCAATGACTACATTACTTAACTAGTCTAGATACTCAACTTCTCTTATTGCTCCCGCCTCTAGGAGTCATTGTGTCTCTTATTTGACAAAAGCTCTCTTCTTCAAGGAAAAGTTTTGTTTCTTTTGCCTTATCGGCTTCATTAGAGGATCAACATTTAAACTATACTGAAATATGCTAAGATTTATTCTAAGCATATCCTTCAATGAATAAGTAAAAAGATCTTTGTTTGAATTTAAGAACTTTACAAGTTAGGCCTTTTCCTTTACGGATAAATCTTTCTCAATTTTGGTATTTCAACCTTCACCAAGCTCTAAACCCTCTATCTCTAGATCTGCTTCTTTAGTTCTAGCTCCATCACCCACTTAGGGCTTTTCAGGTGTCATTACTGTAGATGCATGGATCCTTTTCCACACGGGGATTTTCCACAACTTCAGGAAGATTTTTCAAACCTCATCTTGGTCGATGAAAATAATTGCATCTCCCTTGTTAGCTTATAAGGTGATAGTTAGATACTTGACATCTGATCTCATAGGTAGCATCCCCTGAGTGTGCCTCCTAATAATGGTTTGTAGCGTGAGGGTACATTGATGACGCCAAACTTTGACATCACTGAGGCATACAGCTCCTCCTTACTTTTGATGGCCTTCTTTTCATCATGAATGACAGATCAATGGTGGTAGAACTAGAAGCTCGTCCAAACCTACTCTGTAGTTGGGAGATGCCATCGGCTTTAGAGTTAGAACCGATATGCCCAATTTTGGTAGTATATAAGCAAACAAGACATCGGCATTTGATCCATCTTTGCAAAGGTCCTTTTTAACATCCTAATTTGCTAGTTAGGTTGTAATAAGGAGGGGATCGTCATGGGGGAAGGTGATGGTGGTCACATTAGGTCTTTTTAGCTAATTTTTGCACTTTTTCAAAGTTGAGGGTGGCTATCTCCTTTGCCTTTCTTTTCCTTCCTGATGAAGGAAGTCCCATGGTGATGGTTTGGATCACTCTCATATGGGGGGTGGTTGTTTCTGGGGACTTTGGTTGTTTCTTCAATCAGCCAGAATCATACCCATCCTCGTCATACTTTGTCTCATCATATTTGCCTCCCCCTTTCGGTGAAGGAAATTAAAGGTGCCTTCTCAACTAGCCCTATTTAATTAAGGCTTCAATATATTTCTTCAGTTGGTGATAGTCTTCAGTGTCATGGCCTTGGTCTCAATAATATTGATAGTATTCGTTCATATTGTTCTTATTATTGGAGGTCATCAGCTTGGGCTATTGAACCCTTCCTTACTATTCCAATATTGCTAAGATGGTGGCTTGGGAGGTGTTTTGGGTAGAGTAGGTTAGGGGTTCTCATTTTTCCTTACTTCTCCAAGGTTGTTTACTGCCTCTAACTTCCCCGTGACGTTGGCTCTATGACCAATGTTCCATTCTTCTCATATCCACCTTTTTCTTAATTGGAGGTCATTTCTTTAGAGATCATGCACTATTCAGCCAGCTAATAAAGCCATCAAACTATTGTTGGCATTTGCTTTGAAAGCTTAAGAGCGAGGTTGGAACCTTTCCAAAGTCCTCTAGTTAATGCCAGGATTCGAACTTTTGGGAAACAAGTTAATAACCTTCATAGCCTCCTAGTTGAAACTATTAACACAGTCTCAAAGACATTTGTTCTCCCTTTGCACTATGTTAAATAGCAGGGTAGTTCTTTTGGCTGAAGGACAGCTTCTGATGAATTGATGAGTAAAAGCCGCAGAAAACTCGTGAAAAAAGCAATATAACAAGCAGCTAACGTATTACACCAAGCTGTAGTTAGGCACGAGAGTGTTACGTCGAAACATTTTCACAAGGTTACCTCATTGGCACCACTCCGTACCATGTTTTTCCGATATTTGGTCAAATGCACCTAAGAGTCACCTCTTTCGTCATATGAATCCAACAAAGGTACTCTAAAGTCTGGTGGAATTAGTGTGTTGCTAATGGCCAACATAAATGTGGCTTCATCATAAATAAGGGTTTTGGACAAGCATGTCTATACTGGCTATTGCATGATCTGTTCTTCCATTTAATCCAACCTCTCTAGCAATTTGTTCAAAAGTGGGTATGATGGGTCATCATCGTGCCGAGGGGTGAGGAAGACCTCCAGTGGGCAGACTTTCTGTTCGTGAAGGTTGTACCTTTCTCCCTAATATCATATTTTTAGCCACAAAAAAGGCAGGCTCTCAACATGAGACTTGTCTCACGTGCTACCTTCTAATGTTGGAGGAGAATTTTTTTCTAAACTCCCAGATTTTTTCGGCATCGGTTTTTTCCTAGAGAACCTCCAGGGAGTATGTTGTTTAAGGTATTGAGTTCTTTCAACAACTGTTGTACGTTAGAATTCATGTAAGAACTCCATCATCAATGTCATCGGGTGATCATTCTCAAGTAGGATTGTTTGGTCACCCATTAGATCTTTCGGTGGAGAAGGAGTCTTCTTCCATAGGGTATCTTGGTGAAACTTGCTCTTGGATGCCCGACTAGTCACCACGGTGATGTCTGCCTAAGTTCCCACAGATAATGCCATCGTTGTCCTTGGAGCTCTCGGTCACCTGAGTTTTGCATCTAGGCTTTCAGATATGGATACTTTGTTCAACTATAGTCCTAAAAGACACCAGAAAAGATAAAGAGAATGAGTCCCCAGAATGTTTTCTAAAGGGGACTCCTCGACTCTTTTGACTCTTCTAGCTGGAAGCTTATTTGAGGAAGGTAAAGTGGTTGAAACCTAGTTTGGAACCTTATTTCAAGTTCACATAGCAAGAATAGGTAAGTTGAGCAAAGTTTGCTAAAATCTGATGAGTTTAAGGCACTAAATAAAGTGTGGGGGTAAAATGGTAATTTTTCATCTCAAAGTGTCGGGTTGGATCTCGAGAGTTAAAAATGAATGTGAACACCTAACTTGTGTTTTAGACCCAAACTTAACTCAAATAAACAAAATTTGACCAAGTTTGACTGGTTACTAGTTATGAAGATTGGGTTTTTTGTAACTATGCATAAACTTTGGTGGCTTTTTTTAAAAAGGGTATAAAGGTAGGTAAAGTGGAGGCAAGGCTGCCATTTTCACTCCAAACCCGAGCTCATCCTTTACTCTACCAATTCTTCATGAGATTAAGCCCAAAACCAAGAGTTTTTGGTGAAAATTAAAGCTACCAAGGGTGTGTATGCATTAGGAAGCTTGTTCCAAGTGGAATTTCATGTTTTTGGAGCTTGTAATCACATTTCTAGCTATCCCTTATTTTTTATGCTAGGTAACAAGTGATTTCATGGTGAATTCTTGTTTATTGGATGATTGAAAGCTTGTGTTTTGGTTAGAAGTTAGTAATTTAGTGTTTTGTGCCTTTGTTTGCTTGGAACTTAGGTAGGACTTTATGGAGCTTGGTTTTTGTGGAAGGTTTGCTTGGTTCTTACTTTTGAGTTGAAGCTAAGGTAAGGAAGTTATGTTTTCAAGCTTCATTAATGCTATTGGAGTATGTTTGCTTGATGAATTCAAGTAGTTTTAGCAATAGCATTAGTTAGTGGGCAAAGTTGATCATGATGCACTATTAGTTTTGTGGAGCTTGGAATGATGTTACACTGCATCATAGATGTGCTTGCGATAGTTGGTTGTGGTCTTTCCAACATGTTCTATAGTTATGTGAAGTTAGATGGCCATCTAAGCATGTTTGACATATTTGTTAAGTCTTCCAAGGTTATAGCAGTAAACCTGGAAAATTCTAGCCATCACAAGTATTGGCAGCCTGTCACTGGTTTATGTTGATAACTACGGCAATGTGTCACCATCGTTATGTTGGTTGAAATTGTAATGCCCTCAAAATACTACATTTTTAAGCCATGGACTATGTGGATTAAGGGTTTGTGAAACATGGGGAACCTAGGATTTGTGCTCATTGAACTTAGAAAGTGGTGTTTTGAATGAAGCTTGAGTGTGGCTTAACTATTTGAACCTTTCAGGTTCCTATGTTACTTGGCTGAGAAGAAAAGATGCAAATGATGATTTGGGAAGTTGGGGGACTAAATTGAAAGTATATTCAGGTGATTAATTTATGGGAATCTTTTATGTGGGACTTAAACATTACATGGAAGTTAGTGGTTCACCTAAGGTAGTGTTGGCCAAAATTAATGACACTTGGTTAATTTTCAGTTGATGCATGTCTCCAATAGTGTTGTATCCTCCACCCGGGTGTTCCGCCATTGTTGAAGGCTCAAGCTTGAGTTCATGAAGGGCTTTTGAACAATCAAGGGCAATCTGGGACATGACAAGGAGGAAACTTGGTGGAGAAGTTGATTTTGTGAGCCATTTAAGCCAAGGAGGTGATTTCTTGCAACAAAGAGCTAAGAAAAGGCATATTTGAGCTTATCATGCTTTAGGTAACATGGTTGCTAAGTGAAGGTAAGGATTTTATGTATTCAGTAAGTTCTGTGGTTGAACTATGATTGATTTAGTGAGTACAAGGCACTTAGGTGATGGATTATTGCCAAAGGATCCTAAGAAGTTGTAAGGGCTAAAATGTTAATGTTGTGCCCAAAAGCCAATCATGAGATGATTGTATTTTTTGCACATTGAGTCATGATATTTTACTAAGGCATTAATCCAGCAATTATGTTTGTTGTTTTGTTTCTGTGTGACGTAATAAACATAATTGTAACCCTAGAATAATGATATTCTCAAATGTCCCTGGTCTAGTATTATTGTGTAGCGGGTTGTAATAATACATAACGACTAGCATATGTGGAGACTAATATGAGATATGTAGTCTACATATGGGTACAAGTTGGAGAACTTGTGTACTGGACCAACCCACCATGAGAACACTATATGGATCGTTATATGAGTGTCATAAGTGATTCTCATAGTGATTATGGTATATGTAGTCCTTTGACCAAAGGTCATCAAGGTTCCTTACATGTGAGTCACATACTTTGATACTTTCCTTTGTTGCTCATAACTGAGTGAACTTGAAGGAGGTCATTGGGTATGTCACATATCATGCGGAGGGATTTGTATGATCAAGATGGGATTTGTCCCTCCTATGTAACGGGAGTGATATCTTCGGGCCCCTTGATAGAGTGAGACTTAGAAAATGCATGGCCATGCTCGGATGAGTTGATATACGATATCAATGTCATCAGTTTAAGTTGGTCTACTCGGTAATCAAGAAACCAAAGATTGGGCTATACGAGAGTGACACATTCCATGTCTCGTGCTTAGTCTTGATATCTTGGACAAAGGGACAATGGCATATATCGGTGATGATCATAAAGGTTTAGTCGAATCATCGACAATCTTGTCACTTGGGTAGCAATGATGTGTTGCTAGACACCGCTCATTGCTTATGATCATAAATGTGATTTATGATCATTGCCAACGTGGTAAGAGCCTATTGGGTCGCACACATAGAGCTATTTGGATCATTAGAGTGCATGGGCTAATTATTTGGGTTATGGTTTCACAATAATTTCGTATTAATAATGGGCCCAAGAGTTGAGCCATTATTAAGCCCAAAATTAAAGCCTAATTGGATTAGGGCTTTGAAACCCATTAGGCCTGGAAGTTGAGTCTCACTATAAATACAACTTTTAGTGAGAAATTCGCAGGTCTCCTTGCCCTAGCCTCCCAAAAGGACAGCCGCACTCTTCTCTTGCAATTCCTTGGAGGACGCAAGCTAGCACTGCGAGCGCAAGAGAAACGCATCTGCCGGGACGTGGTGGAAGCGTGGTGATCCCGAGAGGCTCGTGTGGATACCATAGAGAGCTTGAACACGTCAACTGTTCAGGTTTTGTGATTCGACTCTACAGTTGAGTGAGAGATCTCAACCGAAAATTAGGTATGAAAATTTTTGAACACCCGGTTTACCCCGTTTCACTTGGATCCTGGAGGGTTTCGGTTAAATTCCGCTGCGCTGTTTGGCTCCCGAAACCCAACAGTGGTATCAGAGCTACTGGTGAAACCCTAAATCGGGATTGAATGTTGAATCGCATGATGTTATGTGTTCGGTTGCTTTCGGCCATGATTAATTAGATTGATTCATGATGCATGAAACCGGAACTCGTAATGAACATATGACATATATGAAGAAACGACACTAATTGGTTAATGAGATTAACCTGAAATTGATAGGTATGAGATACCTATATGGATTAGGATTCTTGCAATAGTTGCAAAAACCCTAGCTTGGTTCGGATTCGGCCTGTTCGGGCACCGAAAGTAAGGTATTTTTGGTGGCTCGAATGGAGGAGTCTCGGGTGCCTACTTGCTCGAAATAGAAGATCTCGAGCAAAGCAATTGTAAGACAATTTTTTGCGCCAGGGGGGCGCTGCCCCCTCGCAACCCCCCGCAAGGGCGGCCCCCTTGACCCCGTCCACTGATTGGTCAGCGGAACCACCGCCCGCTAACCGGCCAGCGGGACCGCCGTATGCGAAGTGCCACATAAATAAAAACTGGTTAATCAACTCGCGTTAATTGGCATGCATTTGTTGAATGAGATTTGACATGTTATGCTGATTGGTGGTTGAAGCATGGTGCATGGTTATAGCCCTTGATTGGTTGTACTTGTAAATACGGCCTGCGAGTCGTGCCTTCTCTTGTTACTCTCATTGTACATTCTCTTCTCACCTTACTCCCCTCGAATGTAACTCGAGGTTTCTATTATTAATGTAATGGTACATTATGGGATCATCCAAGGTGGTATGTCCAAGGAGGTGACAACAAAAGGGCAACCAAGAAAGGAAGAGAAGGAGCTTGTGAAGACCCTTTTCTTTTCTTAGGCTTTTATGATATTCTCATTGGCTTGAGAATATCGCATAGTTTGGGCTATAACCATGTCACGTTTACTTTCTTGTAAGCATGAGATGCATGTTTTATATTTGTATGTGATGCATGTATAAGACAACCGGAGATAACAAATTGGTGAGATCAAAAGAAAAATCCCTCAAACAAATATTAAGTCATTAAATGTGATGCCTTCCAAATGTTGGCACTCATCAAGACTTTGATCAACATTAGGTGGGTTTGCCAAAGCAAAGCACCTATGTTCATCTTGGTAAGGTGCGATGGGATAATAGTGATATCCAAATTGCTAACTTTGGGTCTGACTTAACTAAGTCATCCTAATAGGATTAGGGACTTAGAGGCATAGAGTTGGGCTTAAGTTCATGAGATGAGCTTGGACAAGTGTTGTTCACCCAACTATCCAAGAGTTGCATAAGATGCAATTGGCAAGGAGTTGCCTACCTAAATAGTTGCCTACCTAAATAGCTGTAACTTGAGAGAAAAGCCAAAGCTGACTCAGGTTGTGGTCAAATATGGATCTTGGCCCACTAGAATACCTTAATGCCGAGGTGTTCCGAAATAATATCGAGGGTTATTATTTTGAGGAAAATAGTGGGAGTATCGTTTAATAAAAGTCCTTATTAAATGAATTAAAATACATGGCTCTTACACTGCATATTTACTGTTGTAGATAACCATGGCACAAAACACATCGACACTTTCGTTGCGATCGATCCTTGAGAAGGAAAAACTGAATGGGACCAACTTTCTCAAATGGTACCGAAACTTGAGGATAGTCCTCAAACAAGAGAGAAAGGCTTATGTCCTAGAGCAGCCCATTCCGAATGAGCCTGCTGCCACTGCTCCAAGAGCTGAAAGGGATGCTCACAAGAGGCATTCTGATGATGCTTTGGATGTTGCATGCCTCATGCTTATTACCATGGAATCTGAGCTTCAGAAGCAACATGAGAACATGGGGGCGTTCGATATGATCGAACATCTCAAAATGCTTTTCCAAGAGCAAGCTAGGCATGAGAGGTTTGAGACCTCTAAGGCATTGTTTCAGTGCAAAATGTCTGAGGGAAGTCCCGTGGGTCCTCATGTGCTCAAGATGATTGGGTACATTGAGAATCTTGAGAGTTTGGGATTTGCTCTTCAGAAAAAGTTGGCTGTTGATGTAGTCTTGCAATCGTTGCCTGAAAGCTACAGTCAGTTCGTCATGAACTATAACATGAATGACCTTGACAAGTCCCTTCCTGAATTGCTCAACATGTTGAGAACTGCTGAGCAAAACCTTAAGAAGGCTAAGCCCATTTTGATGGTTCAAAAGGGCAAGGGAAAGGGAAAAGCCAACAAGAAGAAGGATAAAGCTAATGGAAAGTCCAATGCTAATTCTTCTTCAGCTGTACTGGACACTGGAAGTGCAACTGCAACTGCAAGCACTATCTGGAACTACAAGCGTGGTGATCCCGAGAAGCTCGTGTGGATACCATAGAGAGCTTGAACACGTCAACTGTTCAGGTTTTGTGATTCGACTCTACAGTTGGGTGAGAGATCTCAGCCGAAAATTAGGTATGTAAATTTTCGAACACCCAGTTTACCCCATTTAACTTGGATCCTGGAGGGTTTCGGTTAAATTCTGTTGTGCTTGTTTGGATCCCGAAACCCAACATATGATTGCTTCAAAAATCATGTGAAACTTGCTAGTTAGCTATGTATGGCAAGCATTATGACCTAGAATTGAGTAGGCCAACTCAATTCTAAGGTTTGTTTAGCTCTCAGTTTTTTATTGGTTTACACAAGAGGTTAACCGAAATGACTATAGAAATGAGTGTATGCTTGCTAGGCCCTGTAGGCTGTAAATCAAAGCTAGTGTTTGTGGTGTGTGGGTTGTATGCTTCTATGATTGTTTGCGCACATTGATCCATTAGTTTATCTATATTGTTATCTATACTGCTTGTTTTTGTTGTCCTAGTGTTTTCATTACAGGAATTTGGAATGTTTCAGTTTAGTTCAATACTTAACCTATGCTTAGGCCTTGGAGGCCATATGAAATCCTTACTAAGTTTTATACTCATGCCTTGCTTCTTTATATTACAAGCAAAGATTTGTTTGAAAAGTAAGGAAGATAAGTTTTGTATTTGCTTTTTTGGGTCTATGCAAGGTAACTTGTTAATCCATATCTTTACTCAAAATTCTAGGTTATAAGTCTTACTTGTATGGTAAGCAAATGGGTTGAATTCATTGCTTGCAGGCTTTAGAAGCTATGTGTTGTGGGAACATATCTTAGGATGGATGTTTGTGCTTATGAAGTGTTTGATCCATTTCGGATTCAATTAAGTGAACCTGTATGTGTATATGTGCTTTTGGATGATATGTGCACTAGAGTGGCCTATGGTAGGCTACCAAGACATGTGTATGTTCATGGACATGTAAACATGGGCTTTCCAAAACTTGAGCTAGTGTTTTGGTTGTCATGCATATATTGAATGAATGAATTAATGAAGTTGATGATGTTATTCCTAACATGAATCCATTTTAGGTACTTCGCCTGTTTCAAATAAGCATGAAAATTTGACTGGTATGACAAGCTCGTACTATTACATGTCCTAGGTGCATGCCCAAGTGTAATGGCAGTGTTTAGGGCGTGCCTCGGTGCCCCTACCAGGTGCCCTGGCACATGCTATGCCAAACCACTCAATGCCCTAGTAATGCCTTAGTAGGTCTCCAGGGTGACCGACCCATGTTTCCTAGTGCACTTTAGATACTTAGAAATTTGTGTGCCCTATTAAACCTGATAGTTACATAAAGGTTTCTTAACCATTCAATTTGCATTCTATATCTTACAAATGGGCTATGGGCTTTGTTGGGCATGACAGAAATTTCCAAATTTGTTAGATGACCCGAGGGGAAGCCTGAGGGGTGCTTACAGTACCTAAGGGTTTAAGTATTCCAGGGTTACTCTGAGGGTTCCAAAACTCCTCCAAGGCCAAGGAGTTTTCTTGAGTTTTTGTGGTTACTTCTACCTTAAACAAGAAAACTAGTTATTTGATACCCAACAGCATCCTCATCGTATGACATGCTGGCCTGCAGAGAGGACTTCCAGTGGGGGAGTATCTAAAATGCTAGGAAAAACAAGGGTTAGGAGCTCCCCAGAATGTGTTTCCGAGGGAAGAGCTTCTGACGCCCAAGTCAGTATTTTGTCAGAGTAGTAGTAGTAAGGAACAGAGAGTGAGGAAAATAGCGAGGGTTCTGTGTCTTCTGCTTACCAAGGTTCTTCCTACGTATTTATAGGAGGGTGGAAGGAGGAGGCTGTTTGACACAGCCTGTTTAGATCGTGACACGTGTTCGGTCAGATTTGATCCACAACCTCGGAGATAGGTATCTTCAGCTGGCCATAGGCCGTTCCGGCCAGAGGGCAGGGGCGTGTGCGAGGTCTCTTTGTCAGAGGCTCCTTAACCATTTTTATCATATCTCCATAAGACCCTTTTGGAGAATGAGACCCTTTCAAAATAAGAGACCCCTTCGGATGCAGATTATCACCGAGGGCTATCAGGAAAGGCCCTTCGGTGGAGAGGATTACCTTCAGAAGATGCTTTCCTCTGCCAAGGATGGGGGATCTACTTTTCTGAGGTCGGTAGGTTTGTAAAATCTAATGGGGTGAAAGACACCCTTCCTCGAAGTTGGTCATGTCACCTTCCCGAGGGTGGTGTGAGTGTCCCCTAAGGTCGGTGCTAAGCCCTCTCCAAGAATGGTGAGGGCCTTTTTTTCCTAGGTTGGTCACTTGTGCCGACCAAGGGTGGTGCTCATCAGACTGATTTGGGAGTTCTCCAGGGTTAATGGCCCTTAGGCTGTCACATGCCCTCTTCAAAAAGCCGAAGTTGTATATTCGGTGCTTGAGCTTTTGCAAGCGTATCGTGGAACACTTTGTGGGAGGTGATAGTCGTCTTTTTATGACCAAATTTTTTGCCGAGGTTACCTTCTTCAGAAGATGGCACCTCTTCGGTCAAAGATGCCTCTTCTATTCGAGGTAGCTCCTTCGGCATTAAGTGGTACTCCTCGCTTCTTGGCCGAGCTTTTTATGTTCCCAAAGTTGTTTCTTTGGTCCGGAGGGCATATTACCCTTCTGAATTTTTTGTTGTCTGCTAGTGAATCGTCACGTCTTTCGACCAGATAGACATGTCACTTTGGGCTAGGCTTGCATAGGTCTACTAGCTGTCAGAAGGCATGCCCTTGTTTCTCGCGTCAGGAGACACATGTCATTAGGGGATTGGCGAATGGTCGTATCCGTGACGTCGGTTCTGTCCCTTCGCCTGCAAAGGGTCATTATGGCAACGTTTCGCCTGCCTCTTTTGGTCTATTTAGCGATTTTCGGTGAGTCTATGGTGATTTTTGAAGTTACCGTCTTCATCTTGAACTAGGTGGGTTTATTTCCAAAGTGCTAGTTCTTTCTCTCAATCATTTTTTCTTTTTCTTCCTGAAGTTGGTTTTTTTTCCGAAGATGTCTTCTCCCCAAGTCAAAGTTCAGCCCATTCTTGAGAGTTAGCTCCCTCTTAACTCTCATCCGAGCTGTGCCACTTTGAAAAAAGTGAAGATGTGGTCGGCTAAGTTTTTTCTCCCTTCTTATGCCGTCACTTGGCTCCCTGGTCTCGGTCTACCTAGCTATAGCCCTTGGTCAAATGAGATCACCGTTTTTCAGGCTCAGCTGAAGGCGGGACTCTATTATCCCCCTAAAAAAAAATGGTTTGCAACTTTTACCAATTCCATGGCATAGCCATGAACTAACTTCCCCCGAACTCTTATTCTTATTTCAATGCCTTCCTATGTATGTGTGGGGTCTTCAAGGTAGAGCCCCACTTCATCTTCTTCATGCAATATTACAAACTCCACCTCGTTTCGATGGGCGGGTTCTACTTCTTGCTCCCTCGGGGATCTGGGAGTAAAAAGTATACCTTCACCTTTGGAACGAAGGATAGTTGGCAAGGGTGGTAGAAGAAGTTCTTCTTCTTGAAGGTGGATGAGCAGTGGAAGGACATGCCAACCCAGTATGCTTCGGGGATCCTTGATATCGATGTAGTTGATCCGAGGAAGCTCTTAACCCTAGAGCTTGAATCCCAATTTGAGGAATTCGACAGCCGTATTCGGGCTATCGTGGATTGGGACCCCGAGGTCCCTCTATGTTCTTTGTACCCCTTCCCTATCAGATGGAGCTTCATGACCGAAGAGGTCCTTCGGGAGGTCAGGGTGATCAAGGAACACATTATTGATGAAGGTATGCCGAAGCCTTTGTTTGACAGCAAGAAGGCATGGTTGGTGATGCTCCTTCGGCGCGAACTCACGTACTCGGCACTTCAAGAGAGTAAGTTCCTACCCAGATTTTTTCATATACATCCTTCTGTACTTATACTGATATTTTTCTTTTTGTAGAGATAGGTGATAAGTCTACTGCCTTTTACAAGAGCCTTTTCTTCGGCCAGGCCGAAAAGGGGGAGCAGTAGAAAAAGAAGGCAGCGCTGAAGAGGAAAAAGG
Source organism: Aquilaria sinensis (assembly GCA_005392925.1). Taxonomy (NCBI): domain Eukaryota; kingdom Viridiplantae; phylum Streptophyta; class Magnoliopsida; order Malvales; family Thymelaeaceae; genus Aquilaria; species Aquilaria sinensis. The sequence continues at coordinate 208,220 of SMDT01000121.1, forward strand.
CGCTAGGCAGACCCTCTTCGGAATCAAAGTCGAAGAAGGCGAAAGGGGACTCCCTTCCACCTCCGCTCAAAGGAGAAGTAGATGTGCTAGATCAGGCTTCTGTTCGCGTCGATCCCTCTTCAAAGCCGACCATCCTCTCGACTCCTCTAAGTCCTAGTACTGCGGTGGAGACTTTGGGGACCTCGGTTGGGGGACTTTCGGCCGAAGAGCTTGAGGAACGCTGAAAGAGGAAAGGCAAAGGTGTTCCCGCCAAGGTCCTCGATGTCAGTGACTCCGAAGGAGAAGATGCCAAACTCCCTCCAAGTTTGTCCCTTAGTCATTCTTCTATGAGTTTGACAATTTTTTGTATTTTAGACCTTATAGACGAATGGTTAATGGATAACGTTCTAATGGAACTTCGGCGTGACTTTGCAGGTGAAGGAGTGTAGGCACCATGGGTGGAGGACCACGATCGGAAGAGAGCTATTCGGGACTCCAAAATTCCGAGGGACAAGGTTCCAATGGAGCCTTTTTGGACTTTCACGGAGGACATGGACCTATTCTCCGAGGATAGCCAAAAGATGGCTCCCCAAATGGCAAAGGGCATTATCACGAATGGCACTTTTCAGTCCCTAACAGAGGAGTGCCTAAATGAGGAGGTCCTTACTGCGAAGATGAGTGAACAGGTTGCCCAGGTAATCTCCAACCAATTAGGACTTAGAAAAATTTTCTGAGTCTTGTTCCTTTTGACCCTTATTCGAAATTTTCCCTTTTTACAGCTGTTGGCGTACAGTGGGTACCTTCGCGCCTGAGTGGCTAAGAAGTCTTCGGTGTGAAGTCAGTCAGAGGAAAGCTTAGCCAAGGCCAAGGAACTTTTTGCCAGCTCCGTCATTAAGTATAGTGAGCTTAACAAGATAGCCAAGGAGGACCTGTCCAACCTGCGGCAGGAAATTCTGAAGAGCCAAGGCAAACTGATGGAGGACTTTTCCTTCAAGCTATCCAACCTTGGGGCAAAGGTGATATCTCTGACCTTGGCGAACGAGGCTTTCCAAAAGGAGAAGGATGAAGCCATTGCCGATCTTTCAAAGGCATTTGGTCTTAACTCTAAACTTCAAGCCGAGGTCGA